>RJWM01039534.1:0-15915 GCA_004363535.1 Dasyprocta punctata
TAAACCTTTCCTCCTTTAAATTTAGATGCTGGGTATTTTGTCTCAGCAACAAGAAAAGTAACTAAGACAGGTATTCTTTAGTATTTTCTAGAGTGATGGTTTATTATTGATGTATCTCTTGATTAATGTTTGCATGATTTATTTTTCTATCCTTTTACTTTCAACCTGACTATATTGTTATGGTTTAAAGAGAGCTTTGTGTAGACAGCATGTAGTTGTTTGTCATGTCTGAATGTTTATGTCCTCTCCCAAATTTATATGTGAAGACCTTAACTTCCACTGTGATGGAATTTAGCTGAGGTCTTTGGGAGATAGCTGAGATTAAAGTTTTGAGGATGGAGTCCCATATGACTGTTACGTCAACTTCAATGGATGAAGAAACACTTAAACAATTAATGGAGCAGGCTCACAGGGTGTGTCTGGGAGGGTCATGGAAGCATGGCCTTGGGTACTACATATGTTCCCTCACCCATTTCCCCGGGTGCTGTGTCCTCCTCTGACCCCTGACCACCACGGCCTATGTAGCTTTGCTCCGCCATGATGTTTCTGCCTTGGAACCAGCTGACTAGGAATTGAATTCTCCCAAACCATGAACTAAATTACATCTCCTTTCTTAAATTGTGAGTGTCAGGTGTTGTTACAGCAATGGGAAGACTGATTAATGTACCTCGTGATGGAATTCATACACTCCTGAAAAAGGAAGGGACGTCAGAGCTTTCTCTTTCTGTCATGTGAAGATACAATGAGAAGGTAGCCAGGAATGGCATCTGGACTAGAACCTGTCAAGACTGGGTTCCTAATCTTGGGCTTCTAGTGTCTAGAACTATAAGAAACAAATTTCTGTTGTTCAAGGCATTCCATCTATGGAATTTTCTTATGACAGCTTGAGTTGAGATATTGGGTCATGTGTTTTAATATGTCTTTTATACTAGGTCATTTCATTAATGTAGTATATATAAGACCAGGATGGAATACAAATTCTGGATCCCTGCTCAGCTTCTCTGATACTACATCAGTGGTAACTCACAAGGCGGAAATCCAGACCCTTCCTCCCCCCATAGCTTTTTCTAGTGTGGCTGTGGTCTTTCTGTGGTCTTTTGCCAGAGCAGAGCAGTTACTGTGAGAGAATCATCTGTCTTGCTAAGCTTCTTTCTTGTGCTTGGCTAAAGAGAGCTGGCTTTTTTGAGAGGCCTTTAAACCTCTGTGTGTGTATGTGTGTGTGTGTGTGTGTGTGTGTGTGTGTGTGTGTATGTGTGTGTGAGTTTTGCCAGTCTTCAGCCAAAATCTGGGATATGTGAGGCAAAAAGGAAACCACACCATTGCGTGGTTCTCTGGGTTCTGAGATCCCTGTCTGATCTGCCTTATTTCTACTTTGAGAGTCTTCTCATGTGTTCTTTAGGTATAATATAAAGGATCTTTAGTTGTACTTAGTAGGAGGAATAAGAATAAGTATTTCTACTCTATCTTTTTGGACTCTGGAGTTCCAACATAATGTTTTTAAATGCAAGAAACAAAGTACACAGCTCTACAAAGAAAATCATATTAAAGTTATCAGAATATAAAAAGTCTACCTTTGGGATATATTAATATATGTATTTCTTTATTAATATATTAAATAAAACAGCTAGCAACAGTTCTGATGGCCATTACAATACTGAATTAATGATTTGTGTAAATAGAGTCTTGAAAATTTGCCACAGTTATAGTGTTCTGTCAAATAGTCTATGATTTTTACTGATGACAGTCACAGGTTTCTCTAGTGACTTTTTATTTTTTTGCCTATACTCATAATTGAAAGAAAATTTTAGTTAGAAATGAGGTCAAGCATTTCTGGTCCCAGTGGAATTTTTTATCTTGGTTAAGAAACCCTGCTTTTAAAGATAAAATGAATGCATTACTAACTTCAAGCCCAGATAGGTAATAGCAAATCCTACAGGCAGAGATTTAAAAAATCATTTGAGACCAAAAGCTCCTGGTGATCAATAACTCAGATGATCAGGCAAAGGTCAGAGCAGAGCTGGATTTGATTTGAGAAAGACAGGAAGCCGTGTCTCTTTCCATACCCTGGGTCTCAGGCATTTCCATTGTCTGGAAGCATGCATGTCACATTGCCTAAGTGGGAGGACATGGGAAAGCCCTGGTCTTAGCTGGTCACCCAGGAGGGACTCATCTGAGAAGATGGATCTTTGGCAACTCAACTGGATAGAGTTTAGAAAGAACCCCTGCCCCGCCTCTTCTAATAGTCAGCCAGTTACTCACTTGTGTCTGCTTCTATGGCAGAAAAGTGCTTTTCCTCTGAGAACACTGTGTTCAGACTCCAGCAGTCAGAACCTTATTCCTAGACAACTGACTCCCATGGCTAGATTGGATAGGCAAACACACCATGGTTCCATCGAAGGCAAGATCCTGGGTGGGCCCCCGGCAGGGCCTGGAAGCCACATCTGCAGGAAAGTGAAACTGAGTACTGATTTACAAGTTGCCAGTCTGATCCTGGTTGGCAGGCCTGATGCAATGTGAAGGGCAGTTAGAAGTTTCTTTTGCTTTTCTCTTCTTTTCATTAAAGTTATAAATAACTGCCTCACATTTTAATGAAAGGAATCGGTGTGAGCGACCAGAGGCTTCGAAAGAAACTTGAAATAATAATGTAGTTGCTAAGGAACGGGGCTGGACAAGTTAATTTTGTTGGCATAACATCTCCTCGTTATTTAATCTCATAGTGTATTCATTTCATCCATCTGTCACCGTGCCACTGAAGCCAGGAGAAGCTGCTAATTGCAACACTAAGGTTGAGAACAGACCTGTCCAAACCTGTGTAAATTCCAACTGTCAGAGTGGGGCCCCAAGCTTTGAGTTTATTGTTGGAAAGATCATTCCCTCCAATTTCAAGAAGGAAGCTGGCGAGGTGCCACCACTGTGTCCGCCAGACTCAGCTCTGGTGCCCCCAGGAGTGGTTCTGTATCCTGGCTGAACATTACTCACTTGGGGAGCTTTTTTAAAAAAGCCCAACATCTGGACTTCACCTTCCAGGTTTGTGGTTTCATTGGTCTGGAGATGGAACCCAGGCATGGGAATTTTAACCCCCCAAGTGATTCTAACGGGCTGCCCAGACTGAGAACCACTGATTTATAGGATTGTCACTTTCCCACTCCTGGATCCCATTTTCAAAGTATCAGAGCTTCCTAGGAAATGTTTGGTATAATCTATCATTTTCTCCTTATCTCACAGGAAGTGGCAACTTTTGATGAGCATTTAATGAGAACATTTGGGCACTGGGCAAGTACATGATTCCATAATTCTTAGAATAATCACATAAAGTGGGCATTTTTATTTAACCAGTTTTGCAGACAAGGAAACTAAAGCTCAGAGAAGATAAGGTCCAGTTGGTAAATGAGCTGTCCTGGATTTGGATTTGAGTTTGATTTCAAAATTTAAACTCCTCACACCAGCAATTTCTGTCCTCCACAAAGAATTTCCTGGCCCCTAGATGCAACCCAGCTGCCTCCCATGCTTAGGACTTACTCTGATCCTGGCTGGGTATTGAGAGAGCCTGGGGCAGCAGCTGGTCTGTCATGTTTCATTCTAGAGCTGAGGAGGAGGCTGACATGTGCACCTCATCTCAAACTCCTGGGTTCAAATCCAGCCTCCTCCTTACCAGCAAGTGACCCTGGCCAAATATCTTAGATTTCTTCAGAACCAGTTTTCTCATTTGTGGGTAGCACTGACAAACATGCTTGTGTACTGCCTGGTTGTCTGGGTGAGATAAATCAATCTATGGAAAGTGCTTAGTACAGGGTCAGGCACACATTCTGTGTAATTGTCTCTATCATCACTCTTCCTGCAGAACTGGAACTTGGAGGGTCCCTTACTCCCCCAGAGTCCTAAGCCCAGAGATGCCCAGCACCTGGTACAAGTCTGGATTCAAGACTGCAGACAGCTCTGAGGCTGTCTCTGGGCTCCAGGAAGCTGCTGCCTGGTTTTCCTGTTCATAGGCAAGCACTTAACCCTAGAGTCCAAGCACCTACTCCTCTCTGCTTTTCGCTTATAAAACCATGCCAGGTGAACAAGGACCTGTCTGCAAATGTATTAGTAGAAGCTCTTTAAGAGTGAAATAGAAACCCAACTCAAACTGGCTTTAAACTGAGGGGAAATTTATTGGCTGATGCTGGCTGGATTCAGGGGCTCCCATGAGGTCCTCAGGTGTCTCTTCCCACTTCTTATACTCCATGGCTCTGTGTTATCTTTGTGCACGGGGTAGAAAGTGGTAGCTCATGCATACAGCTTTGTAATAGGTTAGTCCCACTGTAAGGGAATTGCTTGACCTCAATAATCCAACAGAACTTGTGGAATGAGCTAGGATCAGACACATGAAGTCAAGGTTAGCAAGGTGGCAGTCTCTAACCTGGCCTACACACTGACTCAGGATGGTAGAGAATGCTTTCTAGGAGTCTGGAATCAAAGATCACCTCAACCTCATAGTTCGCACCATCTGAAATTTGACTCAGCCATATGCCTGAGATGGCTCTCAGATGTCCAGCACTGAGACCTTGTGTGATCTGAAGAAAAACTGGGTTGAGACCAGGAGAGGAGCTGCTCCCGATACTAAGGAAAATAAAAAACTAAAGAAATCAGGCTCAAACTCCCCTGAGACTGGGATGCTTAGCCCCACCTTCAGCTTTAGCCTTGATCGCCACCTTGTGACAAGGAGTGGTATTTTCTTAGGGAAAAAGCCTCAGGGAAAGAAGCCTCCAGACATAGCTGCACTTACTACCTTTTAGCAGTGTCCCCTCAACTGTGACAGGAACATTGCAAGAAAGACTCATGAATTAGACAGTAAGTATCCCTGGGCTGTGTGCCAGGGGCACAAAAATGATACTACTACACTGAAGGGAGCCCTGGCCCAGGTGACACAATAGGACGCAGTAAGCACTGACTTGGGATACGAGAAGCATCCTATGGGGGGTCTGGAGGGAGAGGCTTCATCTCCTCCCTGCCACCTGAAGGTCAGCTCAGAGCAAGCACAACACAAACACTTGACGAATCTCTGATAGAAGGTTACTTCCCGATTCCTTTTTACCTGCACTGTTTTTTCCTGTGAGCTAAAATGAGTCTCTAGCATATTCTCGATTTTCTCAATATAGGCATTTCTTCTCTCATTGTTGGCCTACAATTTGCCTTCCAAAGATTTAGAATCAATGTTTCCCCTTGCCAATGGCAATGAGTCTTTGCCTGCCCAAACTTTGGTCAACTCCCTGAACCTTCCCCAGGCCCCATCTGTGCACTTCCTTGGAAAATCCTGTTAGAGGATCACCCTGCTGAGTCACTCCCTCCACACCGGATCACCCTCACATCTGATAGGGCTCCTCTTCTGGCACCGTGAGCACCCTGGCCCGTCTTCAGCAAGAATCCTATTAGGTCAGTGTAGCCAGAACCCGCCTACCCCTAAGATTTCGCCTTAGTCTTACACCACTTCTTGGCTAAAATCTCCACTTGCCCCGGCTGTGTTTGGAATTGAGCTCAGTTCTATACTGGGGTCCTTTCTCTCTATTACAATAGTCTTGAATCCAATCAGTTTTTACCATGGACTGCCCAGTTCTGGTTTTGCTTTAAGACTCACATCAATGAAAAATTCCTTGTACCCACAGGACTCTGTAGAGCATGAAGTTTGAGGAAACAGGGCTGTGAATGGGCCCCTGGAACCCATGCATCGTCTTTTGCATACATGAGTTGGGAGAGAAATTGGCAGGGCAGGTGGAGGTTCTCTGGAGTCATGGAAGGCCCACAGAGTGCTGTGTGGTGACTTTGTATCCCTTTGACCAGTTTTTCCACCACAGGGGCAGGACACTGGGCTCTCTATGGGCCCAGACTTGTCAATAACAAGTTCTACCCCACCTCACTCTTTTTTAGCTGGGAGAAGCCTGACTTGTAAGTGTTTCCTTGACTTCTCCCTGGCTTGGGCAGAAACATGCCTGTCCTCACCCCCATTTGCTGTGGGGCGCTCCTCTTTGCAATGCTACAGTCTCTGACTGTCACATTTAGCCAACTGTTTTATTGGTATAAAGTGCAATAGGAAACAGTGGGCAGTCAACATAAAAAATAATTATTTATGTAAACGACTGTTTATGAACTGATGCCAGATGCTAGTCCAGGTCCTGGGATAGAGCAGTGAACTGGATGGAAATGGCCCTTCCCCTGTGGAGAGAATATTCTAGTAAGGAATTAGGGTTTCATTTCAGTTGCATTGGGTCATCATTGAGAGTTTTACTCTGGGACCAGTCTGATTTCCTTTTGAAAAGGGCATCTTGGGCTACTGACATGATGGGCAAGAGAGGAAGAGGAGGAGGAGGAGGTGGCTCTTTTTTTGGATTCCTGGTAGATGATGATGAAGGCTGGGACTGGTGGGGGCAATGTTTGTAGTGAGGGGCAAACTTGGACAGTTCGGTGGCACTACCAGGATGGATTGGATGAGGGGGCCGGGGTGGGAACAGGCTGCTGCCCACGTGTTTGGATGCTGTGCCCGTGACCAAGAGGGGAGGATGCGGGATGAGCAGGCGTTCCGGTTTGGTCACGCCATGTGAGAGAAACCACCCCACAGGGACCAACGGTGCTGTGTGGCACTGCGTGACCTGGTAGGGAAGTGGCCTTCAGTTTGGTCTCAGGTCTGAGGGTCTGGGTCATCTTAGGGCCACTTATTGAATATTGCTCTTTGGTGTGAGGAGAGCAGCTCCAGGGTTTTGTAAAACTAGCTGTTAATGGGGACAGACGCACCACACCTGCATAGGAAAGAGAAGAGTCACAATTTCCCAAATTAATCTGGAGAGAGCAATCTCCTTGGTGTGTGTGTGTGTGTGTGTATGTGTGTGTGTGTGAAATGCAGAGCCCCAGGCTCCTCCCTAGAGGAGGGGACTGAAATTGGGCCCCTGATGGGTTTGTCTACCTTGTGGCCTGACATGTGCCCTGAGGCGGGTTTGAGAAAACCAGTCAGGATCAGCTACCCTCAGTGTCAACTCAGCACGCAGGCCCTTGCTGTAAATGTTGGCTGAGTGCTAGAACCGCTGGGCTCAGAGTGTCCCTACGACCACTCGATTCCCGACCGCTGTACTCACGCGACTCTCGCTAGATGTGCTGGCAGGGTCATCAGCCAGTCCCGGCTGCATCAGCCTCTTTTGTTTCCTAGCTGAGGTCTTGGAGAGAGGATGAGACTTTCTTAGGGGTCTTGTTCCCCACAGGAAGACGGTATTGTCTACTTCCTTTCCTGGCTCCATTAGCCTGGGTGAGCTGACGTACAGTAAGGGTCCGGCCCATGACCCAGTGGCTCTCACTGGTCCAAGGGGAAGTCCTTGACTTCTGGAAGCTTCCAGGCTAACTCTGGGCACCTTTATTTCTGCCCAGGATCCTGGCTACTGTGTTCAGCCATTGGGTTACGCATGCCACGCCACATCCCTCCACCAGGTGTCAGGCCAAGGCTGTGAAACCGGAGCAAGTCCTGGGCTCTGCATGCAAACGGTAGCACTAGCTTGGGTACTGATCTTCCCCAGGGTTCTGGGTTGGAGACCTAGCACTTAAGGTAAGGGCTGGTTCTTGCAGTTCTGGATTTGGGACACCTTTCTGCACCCGATAGTAGGGAGTGTGGGGTGTGCTGGGGGCCCCTCTCGTGGCCCTAGGAACTCAAGAAACATGGAGAAACATAGATTTCCAGCTTGGTTGGCTGAGCTGTCACCTTTCATTTTTGATGGTGGCTGACAGTGGGTTATATATGAAACCCATCTTTTCCTGTTGATTCATCATAGGGAACAATGGCCACGTTTCATATACTCCCTTTCCCTTTTTGTGGGGAACTCCAGGGGAAAGGGCCAGGTGTGCAGATGGTAGATGCACCCAGCACCCAGCAGGACAGGGTCCAGGCCATGCCAAAGGACCCTGGCTTCTCTGCACTCCTTACCATGAGGGTAAAAAGAAAGGCTGCTGGAATTCTGAAATTCTACCCTAAAAAAGATGGCAGAGGCTTCTGGTCCAGTCTTCTGATCTTACTGATGTTGTTGGCTAAATCTCAACTTGTGCTTTCTTCCTACACTCCACTCATCACAATTGCTTTTATATCTTCTTTCCAAGCTGTTTAACTTTTGTTTATCCCAACAGCCTGCAAATACCAGGAATGTGGGAATCACATCCAGCTTGCTCATGGTGTCTCCAGCCTTGTCATGGTTTCTTTGTGGACTAGCTGGGTAGCTGAAGGCACATACGCATTTGGGGAGGTGACATATGGCAGAATCCTATGGTATTGGTGTCTGGTTCCCTAAACTACCTAGCTTGTGGTTCTGGGCAAGTTGTTAAGAAACTTGGGGCCTCTATGTCTTGAACTATTAGATGGGGAAGATGAGGGTGTTGGCTGTGTAGGGTTCTGGGGGTGAGTGCTAGAGGCAATGCATATGCAGACAAGACAGTTTGCTTGGCACATAGTGGTGTGTTAATGTGAGCTACTTGTTCTTCTGTGTAGCAAACCACCCCAAATCAAGGGCCTATGACAATGATTTTATTGTTTTCATAGGTTTTGTGGAGCAGAAATTGAGGAGAGAATGGAGTGGCACTCTTCCATTTCATAGTATCAGTAAGGGACCTCCATGGATGATTTAATGGTATGGAGAGATTGTGATATGAACATAGAGGTAGGAACAGCTGGGGCTTTGCTTTGTATTTAATGAATTTATGTTTTTGAAGGTTCTGGAGAAGTTCATTTTTAGAACAACCCTACTTTGAATTTGTCTCATGCTTCTTTATGCTCTGATTCAGCGATGATTTTGTATTCTTTCAGTGTAGCATATCAGGTGGCGTCTGCTAGGGATTTGATCATTACTGATGCTATTAATCTTGAACACTAGGTGAAGGTGCTACTCACTAGAGTTCTCTACCGTGTAGTTTTTGGTTTACCCTTTACAATGAATAGGTATCTTATGGAGAACTACTGTGACTATGTAAATATTCACCTTTAAAGATAAAAACTTCACCCATTAGCTTTGCAAATTACATCTATTAGTTACTCTTGCCTTGTCAGTTTTTGTGATGGTGATTTTTCTAATTGCATAATGTCCTCTGTACTTTTTTATTAATTTTCCTCTATAAAGAAGATCCTTTATGCATACACGCACGTATTTAATTGATGTGCACTCATGGACTCTTATTCAGTAGGTTATAATCCACTGCTATCATGATGCATTTTTCATGTTCACATTTTCCCAGATTTTGTTATGCAGTTCCCCTTCATGTGGGCTCCTGAGTCCTTTTGACATGTAGCCATCATTTTGAACACTCGTTTATGGCATGGGATGTTCCAGGCTCATCTTGTAATTTGCTGTAGAATTGGCAATTTGTCTAAGGCAGTCTGTTTAATTTCAGTGAGTAGCAGTATTCAGAAACCAATGTCTGGATGCTAGTAGCTTACTGCTTCTGAGATGTAATTGTTTCTAGGTCCTCACAGCAAGCAGAGCTTAGATATAGGTGTAGTAGTGTCCATTGCATCCACTTGGGATTAAGAAAAAATGTTCCCGTTCATAGTTTGTCAAGAGTTTCTAACTAGAAATGATTGCAAATTTCATCATCCTGGCATCAAGAGAGCTGATGATTCAGGTTTTGTTTATTTAAAATGATTTTTTTTTTTTTTTGTCTTGGGGATTGAACCTAGGGATAGTGGAATAGAAGGTAAGTGAGAATATGACCAGTTTTCTGTCTCTATGTACATCAGTTTGGGTCTTTTCTCCTGACCTGGCTTATCCAGTCTAACTCTCCTACCATCTGTTTTATGTATTAGGCTTTCACATAGATTTCATTTGAAGAAAGAGTCTTGTGGATGTGTTATTATTCACCATTAAAAATTATTTTAGCAAGAGTTCCAGTGCCAGCCAAAGTAGCTTGTACTGGGTTAGCTCTTCCAATTGTCGTAGTTATAAATGCTACAGGAAAAATCACACACATTATAAATATAGACATGTGTCTATGTGTATAGGAAGCATGGGAAAACAGTTAAAGTAGCAGGAACTGGAGGGAATACAGTCCTTGAAGGAGAGGAAATGCAAGACAGAAATCCCATCTTTACCTTCTTACCTAGCTTTCCCTTGAGGGCACTTTTTAGCTCCTAAAGGCACTTAGTAGCAATCAAGCAGAAAGCTGGAATCTTAGTGGGCCAAGGAGCCGGTAGATGGAGTTTGAGTCTGTCTGCTAGAGGAGGTCAGAGCTGAGTGTCAAAATTCTGGAAAGGAGCTGGCCATAATGAGGGGAGCTCTAAGATTCCTGACAGGTCATTAGCTGCCTCCTGAGAGTCCCACAAAACGGTGTACTTCAGGGGCCCAGCAGAAAGCGGTAGTTGGGAGGCTAAATTTCTGAATGAAGAGCTGAAGCTTTACGGTTACTGAGGGGAGATATATTGGAATTAAAATTTCCTTAAATTGGCAAAGGCTTGATAAATGACTCCAATTTTCTGTTATAGTATCTCAAGGACTATTCTGTGGGAGAGAGGGCAAAACTGAAACAGATAGTCTCAAAACTAACCCTCATAGAATAAGGTGATCTGCCAATGTGTCAAAAACCAAGAAACAACCTCTCTTCCCCTCCCGAAGGGAGGGTAGAGGAATGGAAAAGAAAAAAAAAAAAAAGAAAAAGAAAAAAAGAAAAGAATCAAGTTATATCACACACAGGTACAAATTCTCTTATGATGAAAGTGATTATTATGTATACCTAAAATGTGCAATAAAATTAATTAATCAGGAAAAGGGGAAAAAACCATAAAACAATATAATAAAAAGCAACCAAAACAAACAGTACAACAATAAAACAACAACGAAGCAGAAATAGCCCATTCTTGGAGTGAGATAATGTCATCTAGAGGTGTGTTTATTTTCTGTCTATTTTTTGAGGG
Source organism: Dasyprocta punctata (assembly GCA_004363535.1). NCBI lineage: Eukaryota > Metazoa > Chordata > Mammalia > Rodentia > Dasyproctidae > Dasyprocta > Dasyprocta punctata. The sequence goes on from RJWM01039534.1 coordinate 10,907, forward strand.
GGATCCATTTACAATGTCCATTTTTCAATAAAATATTATGAAAAATGCTGAAGAACAGGATATTTAATTAGAAACCAAAAGAAGCAGTGTCTATAAAAACAAATCACAGGAAATTCAGAAAGTGGAATTATTAAAAAGCTTTTAAATCACGATTAATGAATTCAAGAAATTAGAGACAAAAATGTAAAATTTAAGCAGCAACCTGAATTTCATACTAAAGAGTAGTGCAAATTCCTAGAATTAAATAGTATAATGCCTGAAATCAGGAATTCAACAGTAAATTGAACATGGCAGAACAATGTAGTGGAATACAGTCAATAGGAAGTCAGCTCTCTCTGTCTTACATACGCACTTGCACACACACAATGTAAAATAGAGAAAAAAGAGTAAGATATAGGAGGACAATCACAAAGAATGTTTAAGATGTGTTTATTTACAATTACAGAAAGAAAACAGGCAGAGGGAGCACAGGACAGAAACAAAATTTAAGAAATTCTGTTTAGGAATTTCCAAAACCTGATGAGAATCATCAAATCATAAGTTCATGAATATGAACCTCAAGCATCATAAGTGAAATGAAGAATGATATTTAGGCATACTTAGATTTCTGAAAACTAGAAACAGAAAATCAGAAAAGAATTTAGAGGGAAAAGGCACAGTTTCCTTCAGAATAATGGCTTACTTTTCAACAAAAACTATGGAACTCAAAAGTAAATGAATGACATCATCGAAGAGTTGAAAGAAAATGGGTATCACCTTAGAATTAATTATATGCCCAACAAAAACATCTTTAAAAGTGGCAACAAAACAAGTGTGTTTTCAGAGAAATAGAAGCTGAGTGAATATGAAGCTAGCAGATTTGCATTTATAGTAAGATAAAATGGTCTACAGAACAATGAACCTGGCAGGAAGCACAGACATGAAAAAAAAAAAAAAAGAATGATGAATAGCTGGATGGTTGAATATGTGTGCAAATATAAGTTAATACTCACTGTTTAAAATAACAACAATAATTATATATGGTACAACTTAAAATATATGGAAAAGTAAAATGTGTGACCTTGACAGCATGAATGATAGGAGAAAGCTAAATGTATGCTAATTGTTGTTATATTCTTATATTTTTGAAGTGGCAAGAATACCAAGTTAAAGTATATTCTAATAAGTCAATATGCATATTTTAGTTGAATATCTAATTAAAAAGTTAAAAATGTAGAAAAATATACTCTAATCCAAAGGAAGGTATGAAGGAAGAAAGAACAAATGGAACACAAAGAAAACTCAGAGCAACACAAGACTTAAGCCCAACAAATAATCAATTGCATTAAATATAAATGGATTAGATTATTAGGCTGAAATGTGGCAGCCAGTAGGCAGATGCAGCTATTTAAATTTAAATAAATTGATATTAAATAAGATTAAAAACTTAAATTCCTCAGTTGCACTAGCTCCATTTCATGTGTTTGAGAGTGAGTCACATCTGGCTCATGGCTACTAAATTAGCACAAATATAGAACATGGCTATCATCACAGATAATTTTATTGGACAATATTGGAAAGACAAGGGCAAGGCCCTGAGTTTGATTTCTGGTACCAAAAAATATTGGAATGAAAACTGTAATTAAAATCAAAATATACCAGAGCAGATTAAAAAATCCAACTATTTGCTTTATGAGAAATGCTTATGGAATACACACCATATGCGCACACACACATGCACACACACACACACACACACACATACATATATACATATAAAGTTGACCCTTGAACAACATGAGCTTGAACTACATAGGCTCATGTAGACATGAAAATTATTTTGAGATTTGTGACAGTTTGAAAAAATTTGTGGATAAACTATATGGTCTTAAAAATTTTTTTTGGTCTTAAAATATTAAAAGTTAAGAAAAAGAAAAGCTGTGAGTCCATAAATAAATGAAAATAATCATCTATTTTATTTACTATCATGAAATGTGCACAAATCTGTTATAAAAAGTTGAAATGTATCAAAACTTGTGCATACAAATGAAGATCTTATAAGGTGTCATTTGCAGTTGAGATAAATAAACAAATGTAAAGGCATAATATAAAATTATAACTTCATAAAGTGAATAGTATACCGTGCTACTAAAATATCACAGCTACCTCTTACTATTGTGGCAAGCACAAGTGCCTGCACATGTGCTTGCGTATCTACTTAAAATATCATGTGACACTACTCATGTCTGTGTGACCACTTTGTTTCTCCAGTAAATTAAACATTGCTGCAGAAAGTGGTCTCTGACTATTCTCATATGTTCTTCAAGGTATATGATAAATGTCACACACAAAATACAAAATATGTGGGAATAGGTTGTGGAAATTATTAGTAAAGCTTCCTATCAACAGTAGGCTAAAGGTGTAAGTGAAAAATAAAAATCATATTTGTTTTGTTAGGTAAATGACAACCATCTAGTAAAAAACTCAGCCAGCCTGAATTTGGGGGTTCCAGGTGGGACTTCCAGGAATAACTCCAGAGGAAAGTTGGAGACTAATTTATTGAGCTGGGTCTTTTATAGATAAGGTTAGGGACAGGTCAGTGGGGTAGGCTTAGTCGTTGTGATATGAAGGGGAGGCAAGAGACCAGGGGAGTGAGAATGACTGAGTATGTAGCTATAGAAAGAGGTGCTGTGATCTAGAAGGTGGGGTGAGTGTGCAGTGCCTTAGCAGAATAGCCATTATTTCCCTATTCAGGAAGCTGAGAATCAGCCTTTCCAAGAATTTGAGTGGCGGCAGGGCAGGGCAGGGCACAGAAGGGTGGGGCGGGAGTTTAGATCTATGTGTTCAAGGTGTACAGTGTGCTGCTGTGGCATGCGTATTTATTGTGAAATGTTACCATAATCAAGCTGCTTAACTTAGGTATTGTCTCAATGCCTTTTTGTGTGTGTGTGTGTGTGTGTGTGTGTGCACGTGCACATGCACGTACGTGTGTTTATATGGAGAATACTTAAGATCTACTTGCTTAGAAAATTTCAACTGTTTAATACATTACTATTAACTGTAGTCATCATGCTATGTATTAGGTCTCTAGAGGTTACCTATAACCTCAGATTTATACACTTTGACCAACATTTCCCCATTTTGTTCACTAACATGGTAACCATTCTCTCACTTTCTATGAGTTCAATTTTTAAAAATTCCACATATAAGTGGAAAAGTGGGAAATTTCCCAAGCCAAGCCAAACCAAACCAAAAGGAAGACTCTTTGCACTGAGGAGATAAGAAGGCAGCATTTAATCTTTACACCAGCCGACTGTTGGAGTTCACGCCAGTGGACTGTTGCAGAAATAATTCCTCCGAAGCAACCGCCCTGAATCAGGAAGGAGTTTAGCCTATATAGAATTAGAAGTGGGAGGTACAAAACAAGTGACTAAATGTTACATGATTGGTTACATACACTGAATCATATATTGGCAGACAGGCAAGTCTTGAAACAATAGAAACATTCCAGGAGCTAGGGGAGGGGACTCTTACAGAATGACTATACTTAAGGGCATTACCATAAAACAGTAATTGTTCCAGAGAGAGAGCCTTGACTGAGTGAGAGTGGTTAAGGACATTACCATAATATAAGGATGTTCCTTGGAGAGAGAGCTTTTACTGAATGGACACAGGTCCGCCCAAGGTGCCTAAGGTATAGGCAATTGCTTTGACACTGTCAGGGTCAACTGAATTTACCAGAGACAGCAGAACAGCAACTTGGTCAGAGTCCTCTAATTGAAACTTCTATAAATTTACCGTCTCATGAATGCGTTTCTACATTACAACTGTGCCCCGACAAAATCATGTGGTATTTGCTGTACATTTATTTATTTATTTTATTTTAAAGAGAAAAATCAATGAAAAGAATGATAGAGAATTCCAAAACAAGATAATGAGAGATTAACAATGGTTCATATGTTGCATATTGTCAGCTTCAAAGTAGTTGCTCAGATTATAAGATATAGGCATGAAAAATTGGTGAAGCAATATAAACACAAACCCTTCTTTTCAATGAGCTAACAGAAATTAGTAGTATAATTATTTTGTGTGTGTATGTATGTGTGTGTATATATATATTCTTTTTAAAATTTAGAAAATTTTTTTTATTTTAGACTAAAGGAGAACAAGAAATCAAAACAACAATTTCACCCCAACCAACAAAACAGCAACAATCATCAGCATATTGGATATTCCTGAAAATTATTTAAGACAAAAAAATACAGACATGAAACATTATCTAATTGTTAACACAATTGTTTTCAAATGAACATTTCACATTAAAAATAAAATCTGAAGGTGATGCTGAAAAAATTACATTTTACTCAAAGTTCTTTTACTCTGTCACAACTAATTTTTTATATATATAGATTTTGTTTCAGATGACATGATACTCTACCCAGAGTATCCCAAGAACTCCACACCTGTTTTCTTGTGACAGCAATGTATTGAGGTCTCACAATACAGTTGTATTAAAGCTTACTTGATTTTTCATGTCGATTAATAATTGTTTTATGTATCTGAGTGGACTAGTGTTTGTTGCATTATTATCTCTTCCTTTTAAATTGTTCCCTTTCCAATATATAATGACCTTCTTTGTCTCTCTTAATCAGTCTTAGCTTAAAATTAACTTTATCTGCAAATAGAATAACCACCTCTGCTTTTTTCTGGACTCCTGTTGCATGGAGTATTGTTTTCCATCCTTTGACTTTTAGTCTGTGAGTATCTTTTTAAATTAAATGTATTTCTTGTATGCAGCATGTTGTCAGATCTTGCTTCTTGATCCATTCTGTCAGTCTATGTCTTTTGACTAATGAATTAAGACCATTAACATTAATGGTTAAAACTGGTATGTATTGACTTATCTTTATCATGTTATTTTCTTTTTTCCTGGTAGATTCCTTCTATTGGGGTTCATAGAGCTGTAGTACTTATCATCCCTTTCTAAAATGTCCTTCAAGATATTTTGGAGTGCTGGTTTAGTGGTCATG
>RJWM01039535.1:0-16055 GCA_004363535.1 Dasyprocta punctata
ATGGGAAAGAGGAAGAGAAGCAAGCAAACCCAATGGTAGCTGTTACAGCTGCCCAGGTGTCAAATGACCTAGACCAAGGAGAAGGCAAGGATGCATTAAACCATTTTTAAGTCATGGCATAGGCAGCATTTGGTTGGTAACTCGGTGTGGAGGTGGTGAGGGGAGAGAAGGTCCCTTTTGGAGTGACTGGCTGGCTAGGGTGGAGCTAGACCTTGAGTTGGGAAGGCTGATAGAGAGGAAGGTTTAGTGTTGGGATGGATAGGTCATCTGGGGTTCCATTAGGACACACTGAGTCTGAGGTGTATGGGGTGTTCATGGTCCAAAGAGCAGTGGGGTCCCCTGCCTAGAGGACAGGTGGAAGGTCTTGGGTTGACAGCCAGCCACAGAGAAGTGGAAACTAAATGCAGTCATCAGAAAAAAGGGTGAGAAAGAGCCCCAAAGGAGAGAAAGAGGGCAGCCAGAGCCTCCGCAGCCATTGCTTGCATCACATTCTGTGGCACAGCTGCTTCCTGGGGAGACCACTCTCCAGTAGGCCCATATCCACGCAGCTGGCTGCGGTGCACGGATGGCGCAGGGCTCTGGCAGAGAAAGCAGGGAGTGAGGATGTCTCAGTGTTTCTGCCTCTAGAGGACAGGATTGTTAGAGGAACTCAAGGCTTTAGGAGTGAAGCAAAAAGGGAGCTGAAAGTGTAGCTCAGTGGTAGAGTATTTGCTTAGCATGTGGGAGTGCCTGGGTTCAATTCCAAGATGGAAAGGAAAAAAAAAAAAAAAAAAAAAAGGAAATAGGTTCTGTCAACATACTGAATCTCAGGCCCAGCAAAGTCATTTGTGGGAATACGTTCCAAGAAGATACCTAACAATGGATCTGAGATGGGCACGCAGAAGTGGTCACTGCAGTCCATTTTTAGTTCCTCTCATGCTCACAGAGCCTTTGTCTCCATGGAGAAGAAACTGAAGTTAAAAGAGGTGCCTACTTTTAAGCCCAATTACTGTGCACAGAGTGAATTTATACAGAGCAAAGCTCAACAATTATACTTCAGTAAAAGGGTCTGAAAAGATACCTGAATGTAAACTGTACTTTCTTGGGGATTAGGGACATTGACTTTCTGTAATACATTTATATCTCTACACATTTCACCTATTTTATCACATATATGCTATTATATATATTTCATATATATGTTTTTCATACATACATTTACAAGAGACTTCATTACTTGGAAGAAATATTTTCTGTTGACATTTTGATTTTTTTGTTAGTTTTTATTTTTAAAAAATTTTTATTAGTACATATTTGCAACACATAAGTACATTCATTGTAAGGAGTTGGTACATGTACAAACATCATTTTCTTTCTTTCTTTCTTTCTTTCTTTCTTTTTTTTTTTTGCCAGCAACTAGCAAAAACTTTAAAAATAAAGATATTTCCATTTTGAAAATCGACAGCCTGGCTGGAGGAGGGAAAAGTAGCTCATCTGAGCCAGGTCCCACCTCACTGCATGGCTGAGGGAGGCACCCTACTCTCTCTGAACTTCAGTGTCCTAATGGGGAAAGGGCAGCAGATGCCTGGCACAGAGCTAGGAAGTATGGGCCACACAGCTGAGAAGCAGATAGGAGAGGCTGGGCCACCCTGCAGTAGTGACTTGCAAAGATTTAGAAACTTCCTCCCTCTGAGCCCCTCTGGAGTGGGGTGCTGAAACAGAGATGGGGAGGACCACCCAGCAGGGAGTCTCAGCTAGACCTCAGCTTACTGGCTCACAGGACCACCAAACTGTTAGCCCTGACATCTTTCTCCTGCTCTCTAGGCCTTTGGCTGGAGGCATGGATGCCAAATGGTACCAGCCCTGGCCACTGAGACAGTGCAATGTTCTCATGAAAGCACTAAATGGCAGAGCCAGAACTAAGAGCAAGCTCTTTCTGCTACTCTGCCTTGTCCGAGCAAAAGTCATCCTTCCTGATGGCAAATCTGAGTAGCCCCAAAGCAGCTCTAAAGGCGGGCAAGTGGTGATCACAGAGTCATCCATCTTCATTAGCTCCCAAAATACTGAGAACTCCAGGGACGAGTACATAGGAGTTGAAGCCTCATTCTCTATTTAAAACATGTCTGAAATATTTTTTAAAGGATGATTATGCACTCATTTACACAAGGATATGTAATAGGTTTTACCAACGGTGCTGAACACTTGTTATGCACAGCGCACATCCACCTCTTCTCTATTGTTGGACTTCCTGAGATGCCTGGACTATAAATCCACCTCCACCATTCCCCAGCTGGGTGACCTTGGGCAAGTGACTTTCCCTATTTGAGCTTCAGTCACCTAAAAAAATGGAGGTACAGTCACGCTTTCACAGTCTTGCTGGGAGAATCTGTGGTTTGAGGTACACAGGGCCCTTTGCACAGTGCCTGGCATACAATGGTTATTATCATGATCCTCCTGGATCTTTCTAGATCACACCTGGCAGAGGAAGCATGATCTGTCAGTTCAGATACCTGGAAGACCTCCCTCCCCATGTTCCAGACTCAAGTTGCCCCAATTCTCATATTCTAAATCCAACAGCAGTCAGGCACTGATGGGGATAGCCTGGCCCCAGGTGCCATAGCAGGAAAGACACCACTGGAGATCTTGTCTCTACCTTAGAACTGACACATGGGAAACATTCCTCAAGATGTATTTTCATTACCGTTCCTCTGGTGATTCACGGCACCTCTGTCTAGCCATCTGGAGTGGTGTGGGGCTCCTAAAAAGGGTCACCCACATTCCTCCCTCAGAGCAAAGCAAGAAGCCCTTCCCTAACGTGCAGCCAGGCCCAGGATTCCTCCATTTGATCATCCTTCCCCAAGTTAATCATTGCCTCCCTCACTGGGTGGCACACTCAGTCCCTCAGAGCCCAGCAGGGGCTGTATGGGACACAGTCCTTTCATGCTGGGTGACAAGAGGACAGAAAGGGAAAGGGATGTAAGAGGAGGAAGGCATTCTTTGTCCACATGTGCCTGAGCAAGAAGCAGGGAATCAAGCAGCCTGAGGTGGCAGCTGGGAACAGGGCTCTGTTGTCTCTGCTCCCAGGGTAACAGCCTGCCCACCACCGAGTGTCAGGCAGAGCTGGGAGCCAGGGAGGCCGGGGGAGGGGTTTGGGGCAGCCCAGGCAGATCCAAGAGGCCAGGACCCCAGTGAGGCCGAGAAGGCCTGGGGAGAGCATGAGGTCCTGAACCAGGGTCCCAGGCAAGACTGTGATTTGGAATCAACTCAGCTATCTCTGACCCGTGACCTTGGGCAAGTCACTGACTCTCCCTGAGCCTCAGGTTCCCCCTCCGGATAATGGGGAGAGGCAAAGTGTGGAGCAGCTTAGAGGCTGCTCTGGCCCAGGAGTGCTGAGCTGTGCTTCCTGTGTGACTTTGGACAAGCCTCACCTTCTCTGGGCCTCAGATCATAACCTCAGTAGAGGAAGAGGTTGGAGTCTAACTGGACCTTCCTCCACACTTCTCTCCTAAGGATTTCCATGGTACCTGTCACCATGGCAGTCCCAGAGATCAAGTGTCAGGCTTGCTGCCCTCTTTCCCTCTCTCCCTCCAGTATCAGTTACACCAGCCAGATGTGGCCCCATCACCTCTCCTGCTCTGGGTTACGGGTGGGAAGAGCACATAGTTGTGCTCTGTGTAGCTACCAAAGTTTTGGCCTGGCACCCTGCAAGTAGACCAAGCCGGACCTCCTTCCTGGCCACTGACCCAGGAAACAGAACTGTGGGATTTCAGATGGGACTCCCCCTGGGCACCAGGCTTTGTTCCACCCCCAAACGCCTTTCCTTGGTAGCCTTGCATCCTCAGGGTCTTCCCCAAACAGAAGGGGCTGGTCCCTAACTATAGTCCCCAGTTCCTGCTCTGACAGACCCTATCTGTGGAGCGATGGTGGGGAAAGGAGCTCCCTGCCCCCTTCATTAGGGCTCCGGCCACTGTGCCCAAGATTAATCATTAACAGGCTCGAGGCCCCAGCCCAGCCTGCAGCCTGCCTTCTCAGCCCCACCCTCCCCACCTTCGGGGATTAGGGGCACTGGGAAAAATCCAAAGGCAGGACCAACATCAACCTGTGCCCTCCTTGCCACCCCACCTCTGGTGCAGGGATGCTGTACACCATGTCTCACAGACAGGGGACTACAAGTGGCGCCCCTTTGGTCATGAGGTGCTGTGAGCGGGGTTCTCAAGCAACAGACTGAGTCAAGGCAAGCCAACAGTTAGTGCCGGCTCACAGGACATACCTTGGCCTGGTTCTCCTTGGGCTCAGCGTGGCAGGCTCCGGGCCGCGCCACCCGGGCGCTTGCTCACTGGGCGGCGGGGAGCATCCGCTGGGGCCCCGCACTCCTGCAGGCCTGGTCCATGCCTCCGCCCCACTGCCGCCGCCACAGCGGCCCTCCTCACCGGCTCCGCTCCAGGCCAGGTAAGGTCGGCAGCCTGGCCCAACCCTCCACACTTAGGCCAATGGGCGCTCCAGGCTCTGGCCCCCTCCCGCCCAGTTCTGATTCCTGCGCGCCTGCCCTGCTTGCCCGGGAGGCACAGTAGCCGCATTCAGCACGCAGGGGCGCGCTGCCGTGCCCCCGCCGCCAGCCCAACAAGGCCCGTTTGTCTGGGTGAGCCAACAGGACCATTGTCCTGCCGGCAGTCCTTTGGCTCAGCAGAGCCCCCAGCCCCACAGAAGACTCGAAAATGCTTGGAGCTTGATGGTGGTACCCTGGACTTGAGTGACGTGAGATTAGTTGCTTTTTATTGGGGTACTGGGGCCCTCAGGATCCAATGGAAGGTTTGACTTGCTCTAGTCCGTGTAAGGTCTGTAGGGCACATTTCAGGACACACAGCCAGGGGGTGGGGGTGTTGCCAAGGGGCGGCCAGGATTCTGGAGGGGAGCTCAGGCAAGGAACTGAGCTCTATTATCTATTAGACTTCGAAGTCTGAGCTGACCCTCCCCTCTAGGATGGGGATCAGGGTTGAGAGTAGGCAGCACCACCAGGATGTGAGTGCCAGGTCCAGGGTCCCCCCTTCCCCCCTGGGGAGCAGGACCAAGGATGGGGCTATTGTCTTCCAGGGAGGAATTCTTGGCTCCAGCTGTGGGCAGTACAGAAGTAGCTGGCTGCCAACAGGGCATGGGCCATGTCAGAGCCCTGGTGCCCCCGCCATTTCTGGGCTCTTCTGGAATGGGGAAAATTCCGTATCAGCGCAGCTGCCAGGCATTTTTCCATATCTGATTGGTCTGCTTTGACCCTGTGGCCTGGGATGCACATGCACCCAGGCAGGCCCGAGTCATTCCCTGAGGCTGCAGGCTCTGGATCCGAGTCCTGATCCTCTGTATCTGCTTCTGGAGGCAGCCCCCACTGCTATGGACACGCCAGCATGGCCATGAGACACAGCCCTCTCCTCCCACAGTGAGGTCCAGTTGGTAGGAGCCAACTGCTCCTAAGCCAGAGTTGGCCATTCCCTCCACCTGCAGCCACTGGTCAAAAGATTCTCTACCTACAGAAACAGCACACAACGCCTGGCAGAAGGTCAAGGCCTTCAGGTGCCTAGATTCAGGGAAGGTGAAGCCCAGTTCCAAACCCACTCTTCCCCAGCTTGCCCCCTGCTCTAGGTAGCACTCAGCTAGCTCACCAGGAATAGCCTTGGGGGAAGGTGGGGGAGCCTGGAGTTCACATCCAGGGTCCCAGCTTCTAGTACTGGCTCTGTTACAACACAGACAGTACCAGACAAAGGATGACCCCGGGGTATAATAGGTAGTGCCAGGTCAGGTGCAAAGTATAAGGCAGGACTGCAATGATCGGGCAGTGGTGACACTGGAGGTTACTCAGTTTTGCCCCTGAGCTCACAAAGCTAAGAGTACCTGCTCTTGGGACCCCCAGATCCTCAACTGCTTTTACTTTCTTGGCTAGCTCCATTAGCCCCTTGATAAGTATCATACTGAGTTTCTCTAGTTACCACTGACCCCCTCAACACAGCCCCCAACCCCACCCTCACAACTTCGAAGCAAGCAGGTTCAGTGGGATAGTGACTGCAATGGAATGTGAGCCAACATCAGAGCAAACATGGAGACCACTCCCAGAATCCCTGTGCCTCCTTTTTGACACCTCTGTTCCTGGAGGGGTCCTTGGGACATGCAGAGCACCCTGAGTGAGGGCTGGCACAGCCTACAACACAGGGCACCGGGCAGCACCTTTGCAACCCCAGGAAGGTCCCTCAATACGAAATTCAAATTAAATGGCCGAAGTCCAGCCATTTAATAACAAAAGTTTTACCACTCTCACCCCATCACAGCACCCTGACAATCACAGGTCCAGTTATGTGGGTTCAGGCTACGGAAAGCCAGGGTGCATGCAGGCAGCAAGTGAGGGCTCTGTCAGGTGCCTGCTCCCCATGTCACTAAGTCCTGAGAATGCAGAAGGCCTCTTCTCTCCTCAGCCACCAGCAGGGAGCTCTGTCCACAGGACCCTGGACAGCCCATGCACCTAACCATAAGGTTAGAGCATAAGGGTGCCAGGGCAGGCCGGGGGAAGAAGGATGATGAGAACAAAAGTGACTGGTCTGCCACCAAGCTTAGGTCTGCTGGCCTGTCTCTGCCATGTCCAGCTGTTGGGACGGTCACAAACACTCATACAGGCCTTGCCTTCTTCATCTTCTTCTCAGACCTCAGAGCCTCATCATGAGCTTTTCGCTTCTGTGCCAGTTTGTTGGCCTGTGAAGAAGAAAAAGGAAATCAGACTGGGGGTGGGTAGGAGTATGAGGGAGGGAGAGGGGGAGGGGATGGAAGAGAATCTTCACTCTTCTACTCAGGTTATTCCTTAAAATCGGAGCTTGTAAAAAAGCTATCAATCAGGCACACCCCTTCCTGCGCTATAGCTCTTTACTATTTTATGGGCTCGCAAATCTCCAATTACGATCATCTCTGGGTCCCAGAGCCAAAGGAACCTCAGCAACTGTCCCATTACCATTGCCCCACTCAGGAAAGCTGGATGACCTTCAAACCTTCACCAGGAACTGGCAAGCAAGACTTCCCAGGTCACTGGGCAGTATCTATTTCAGAATTATAGCCATCACACACCTAAGAATTAGCCTGCAGAGACATTCCAAGGTGGGTAGGGACCTTTTCAAGGATTTTAGCTCTGAGAGTGACTAATATAGTCTAGCCTTATAGGTAGGGGACAGGTCACATATTGTACAATGTCTTGAAACTCACTTTAAAACAATCTACATAAAGCACAATACTCTCCAAACAATGCCATTATGTGCACAGAGAAACTTGGGAGTCTATTCCTACAGATCACCCCAAATACAAGACTATGAGCCACTTCTGTGGCATCCAGATTTCTGGGTTGTACATGTCTTGTTTTTTAAATGAGCATATGTGGCTTTGTGAACAAGAAAAAAAAGAAAACAGAGAAATTTAACAAAAACTCAATTATACCAGGATAACTCTCTTCCCTAAGGCTCAGGAATACCAGGAGCAGGAAAGGGACAAAAGTCCCAGAGAAGGACTGGGCCAAGCAGGTGACCTCAGGAAAAGTATAGAAGAGATCCAGAGTTTGCCCAGAGGACAGTCTCGTACCCCTCTTCCACTCCCAACTCTGAGCTCACTGCATGGCACAGCCACACCTCGTGGCCACACCAGTTTCAGGTAGCAGTGACAGGAACTCACCTCTCGGATTTTGCGCCTCTTGCCAAACATGATCTTCTGGTAAAGGTACTTCTCCCGCTTCTTCATCATCATGATAGCCAGGCGCTTGGCCTCACTCTCCTCCTCCTGGGCAAGCCGCTGCTTGTCCTCCAGCTTTACAGTGCCTGCCATCACTCTGGGCTTCTGGCGACACAGAGCAGGCACTTGTGGGTGCAGGTTCCTGGAAGCCTGCCCTTTTGAACCAGAGGAGCCACTCTCCAGGCAGTGCCTCAGGTCGAACACCCCCATACCTTCTCCTCCGTCCTCTGCTCCTCCAGGGCTGCTGGGTGGGCCTCTTTGTCCTTTCCCAAATCAGCCTCTACATCTTCCTCCTCCTTTTCATCACCTTCGTTGTCTTCTTCTCCTTCTTCTTCTTCTTCCTCCTCCTCTTCCTCCTCTTCTGACTCTTTCAAGTTTCCTATGGACAGTTAGTGACTTCTGAGTGCCCTGGTTACCTGCTCTTTCCCTTGCAGGGTGAATGCTGGCCCCGTGACTGAGGGACCTGACATCCTCGGACATGCCAAAGGCAGTTCAAGACTGTACCCCATATAGCCACCTCTGGCCTCTCCCCATAGGCACAGCTGTGGTTCACAGGAACCTCCAAGGTCCCCAGCACCCACTCCTGAACTCTGTTGTCTCCTATGTGAACATGGATAACTACTCTAGACTGTTCTACTCAGTTGTCTGAATGTAAACAATATAAATACCATCTGACTATGAGATGCAAAAGGTCCCTTCCCCACCCCCAACCTTCACCCAAAAGGTGGTTTGAAGGGCTTTCAGCTGCTGGCTGCCCTATTCCCTGGAGTCTGCAATTCTGTAGCCAAGGGAAATGGCCAGATCAAGAAGCCAATCCACCCTGGTGCTGGCCCTCTCCCACTTACCTGGATCCTCTCCTCGCTGCAGAGCCAGCAACTTCAGCTTCTCAGGTGGAATATAATCTCCTTCCTTCTCAGACACGAAGGGTGAAAGGTGTGGGGGCAGCTGCACCCCAGGGAAGTACTCAGCCACAGGGAGGAGGAGCCGGGCATTGACACAGTCAAACACCCACTGGGGCTGCACGTAGTACCTGGTGCAGAATGGCCAGCAAAGACAGGTCACAAGGGATTAATTGAAGTCCCACTGCTCAGCAGGGCCCTTTGAGACAGACCCCTCCCTAGGCAGTCACAAGAGCCTTGGGGCCTACCTGCCGATGACAGGGGTTTGCTGTCCAGGCCGGTCCACAATCTGGTGGGTGATGCAGGGGTCTCTGACATCGTAGGTGGCCCCAATGCACAAAGATTTGTCCCAGGACACGTCCCCCCCGAAACTTCTACAGGCACAGGAACAGACCACAAAGGTCCCCAGGCATGAGTTGCCTGCTATAGGACCCAACTCCCTGGGATATGCTGGCCACCCAGCCCACAAATGCACCCTTTGGGGAGATAGTCCATCCCCACCCTGGACTCTCCAGTCTGTGCCATCACCTCCAGTACTGGCCCAGCAGGGAGCTCAGCTGGCGACACAGCAATGGCAGCCCTGCTCTTTTTTTTTTTGGCGGCAGCGGGGATCGAACTCACAGTTTCACGTCTGCCAGACAGGCACTTACGCCACTGAGCCAAACTCCCAGCCCTCATTTTTCGAGGCAGAGTCGCACTATGTAGCCCAGGCCGGCCTCAAACTCACAACGCTCCTCCTACCTCAGCCTCCCGAGTGCTGGGATTAAAGGCGTGCGCCACCACGCCCGGCTGGCAGCCCTGCTCTTGGTTGAGCACTTCCTAGACCACATAGGGAAACAGATGCCACCCCCAGGTTACTCACAGGTACCGATGGCAGGACCTAGACTAGCACGTAGCCAGTGACACGGGCCAACCCACAAAATCTGCCTACCTGATGATAAAGGCCAGGGCTTCTCGGGGTACCTCTCGGTTCAGAAAGAACTTCAGGCCTTCAAAGAGCTTCTTGTGCTTTTCTTGGGCTTCCAGCTCTTTCCTGCGGTTCTCTTCCTGTACCGCCATCTCCTGCCAAAGCCAGGTCTCAGGTACCCACCTCCCAGGGGACAGGGGCTGAAGGTGACCCCCTTTCAAGCTTCTTTCTAGATCTGGCCCCTATGCCCAGTCCCACCCCTCTTCCGGACTGCAGCGCTGCGCTCACCCCATCAGCAGGAAACTCGTCGGCCTCAGCTTCCTCCTCCGCCGCAGGCACAACCACACGGGCCAGGCTGGCACTGAGAGCCGCCAGTTTCTACAAGAGGGAAGCAAAGCTGCAGTGCTACCCACACAAAGGTGGGGACCCTGCTGGGAGGGGGAGAAGCAGTGATAGCTCAGGACCTGTACTAAGACCACCAATCCAGTTGAGTTGCCTTCACCCAAGGCTAAAACTCCAGAGCTGCTGGAGACAGGGACTACTCCCTTGGAGACCCAGGGCTGATGCCCCTGAAACCCCTCTCACCTCCATGGAGCTCTCAGAGTCCAATGCGTAGGCATCTTCCCTCGCCTTCACCTGTGCTTGGGCCTGATCCTCGAGCTGGGGGGCAGAGGGAAAGTCAGATGATGAGAATGGCCCCAGCCGCTCTCTTCTATGTGGGGATACAAAGGCTCAGGCTGGGTGTGGTGTGGTGTACACCTATAATCACAGCACTTGGGAGGCTGAGGGAGGAGGACCCCTCATAGTTCAAGGCCAGCCTGAACTACATAGTGAGAGCCCATCTCATAAAACCAGATCAAAAGAAAAAAAAAAAAAGAAGGAGCCCTACCTTTGGTGGATAGTGGAGGTTGAGCGACTGGTAGAGGCGGAAGTTGACAAAGCCCAGCAAAGTGGTGTAGAACTCAGTGAAAGTGGCCATGACCCTGTAGTCCACATCTGTCGGGTGCTGGGGGTGAGAGGTGCATCAGCAGGGTGTAAGGTTGGGGCTGTGGCATACCTCACCCATCAGCATTTGAGACACTACTGAGGCTCAGGATAGGGTCCCCCAGGGATAGGGCTATGCTGGAGGCCAGTGCCAGACCCTCACACGTTAAGTGGTGACACTTGTCTCTTATGAGAGAAGGGTAACTGGTCCAAGGTGTTCTTATAACTGCCTGCCCCCTCCCTCCATCTCTCAAGCCTCAGCACACACTTCTGTCCTTAAAGTAACCTCCAACCTGGGGAGCTCGAGCCCTTTCCATCACTCCTCTCAGCATCTGTTCAACGTTGCCTGGAGCCGGCTAAGCACAGGAGGGCGGTCCTCCAGAGCACAGCCCAGTCCATGGCCCAGAACAAGGGCCACAGACCTCAATGGCGGAGGTGCCTTGGAAAGGCCATCCACTGGGAAGAGCCCTGGGAGAGATGTCCACATTTCAGTGACCTCTCCTCAAGCCCATACAGCAAGTACAACCTGAAGGCCCAGCTTGAGTACATGGAGCCCTTGGGAAATGATGGGCAGAAGCATTGCTCGCTCAGAGCAGAGGCAGAGTCAGATTCACAAGCTGCCTACCCATGCTTCATCTTTGCCCTGAGGAGCTGATGAGACCTAGACCATTGTGCCTCAACTCTCAACTGGTCCAACCCTCTAGAACCAGGGAGGTCAACCCAACTCTGAGGACCCCTAGGATTGTACAAGAGAATTTCTCAAGAAACATCAAAATTAGTAATAATCATGACATTGCTTCTCTGCTGGGTGTACTGAGGACTCAGCTGTTTCTTTACTTTGCTGCCAGGCAGTGATGTGTTGCACGGGTTCCGCCTGGCCCCTCGATGGGCCTGCTGGGCATTTGGGCACCAAGTCCATATTGCACAGCACGGAACTGAGAAGAGCGCTCCCTGCCCCCCGCCCTCCAGTCTGTGGGCAGCATTGCTACTCAGGAAAGGGGCACATTAGGGCCCTGCTACAGCCCAGGCTGAAGGAAGCAGTGGTGGCGTGCTGGTCAGGAAGGGGGACTAGGCAGCTGTGCCCTTCCCCCAGGGCCAGCTGTATAGATGCTGTCCCTCCACAGGGCCCTATTCACCACTCAGGAAGGCACACAAAGACCAGTCTGAGTAGCACGGGGGTGGGACATCAGAGAGCAGGAAGGACAGAGAAAGGCAGGAAGGAAGGAGGAGGAGGAGGGATGCAGAGAGGAAGAGGGAAGGACACAGGCTCTGGCTACCCAAGTCTGCCCCAGGGGCGGGACAGGGTCTGCCAAAATTCACTTCTCACCCACAGACAGACCTCAGGCCACCAGTACCAATGTGCTGTACCCAGCCCTAGAACCCCCCCAGAGCACCTGCTAGGTACCCCAGGCAGCCGCAGCCCGTTCCCTCAACAAGGTTGCCGGCAGTACCTGCTGTCTCCAAAAGGGCCTGGGTCCTGCTATGAAGAAGCAGAAAGGTGGGCCAAGGGCAGGTCACAGAATAAAAAGTCAGGTGGCCAGGCCAGGACAGACCCTTGGGGTCACTAGAACCCAGTGGTGCCTCCACTGGAGGCAAAACTAGCATTTCTCTCAGTGAGATCTTGGCAAGAACCCCCAGAACTTAAAGAGAGATCAGTAAGAGGTAGGGCCATGTTAAGTGCTTTCCCCCATCCCCACCTCCAGGGTCACCCCATCCTCCAGCTGTGGGGAGAAAGGGATGGGGAAGCAGGAGTGAAAACGCCTGTCAGGATCAGAGGTGTTCGTGACAGAGTAGGGACAAGGACCCCATGGGTGTGAAGGCATTCATATATTCACCCAAAGCAGCTCACACTTTTCATTTGGCCCCCAAGGGTCAAGCACTGGGCATTTAAGATTTCTTTTCCCTTCAATCCTCACGACAGGCTTAGAAGTAGAACACTAACTGAACGAGGCACAGAGGGTTTCAGAACATGTACAAGGTCATCCAGCTGATGTATGCTGGAGCTGGGAGAGCCTGGAGACTCCTTAATTAAGCTTAATGACAGGCTCTGAATATACATTTATCACATTGGAAATTCTACAACGGATCATGGAACAAAGAGTTACAGGGCTGTGCAGCACATTCCCACCCTACTTCCCAACTGCAGCCAACAATCAGGAACTCAGCCTGTGCTGGACTCCACAGGACAGTAAGTCTGCCATCCATACCCTCATGTCCATCTAGAACCAGCACAAGACCCTCCCCGCGGGCACACTCACATCATGGGAGAAGGCGTAGGGTGTAATCCATACGATAGGCTGCCCCAGCACCTCGGCCTGGTAGTAAATGCCTTTGATGGACAGGAAGACCTGAGGGGAGAGGGACAGACAATGTGGTGATAGCCACAGGTGGCGGGAGAAGGGCAGGCAGGCTCCCTGGGCCCCAGCTCACCTTTCGCAGGGCGCGGGCAGAAATGACGTAGTGCAGAAACTCCACGGTGAGCCGGCGGCATAGCTGGATGGTCTGCACGTGACACTTGCCTGTCCGCGGGAAGGTGGAAAAGAGAAAGCACATGGACAGGGCGTCGTCCAGGTCCCGCAGAGCATCGATGAATGTAGGGTACCTGAGGGCCGTGGGGGCTGTGTTCATGAGCTTGTTCAGCCTGGGGCCCAAGGGGGTCCTGACCCTTATGCCCTTCTCCATCGGCCACCCCAGAGGTAGCACTCCCTCAGCTTGGCCTTGCCAGGTCCACTCCTCGACCTGCTGGCACCCAAGCTAGCTGCAGACCTGGAACAGCCCTGCGAGGAAACACTGAACCAGGAGAAATCACTGAACTCGGAGGACCAGAGAAATTCCAGTGGGAATCCCAAGTCACTCACCACAGACCTGGCCTTGACCACTGCTGCATGAGGGTAGACTGAGTTAGTGGCTCTCTGATCCTTTTTGAAGATAAAACCTTTAGTTCAAAGATGCTCCAAGGGGAGGTCCACCAGGGAAAATGGAAATAGGCAGCTGCCTCATGGGCCTGGGAGGAGTGTGTCTGGGCCTAGCCGCAGGTCACTGCAATGGTGCATGTCTTTTTTTTTTTTTTTTTTTTTTGTGGCACTGGGAATTGAACTCACAACCTCATTCCTGCCAGACAGACACTTAAGCCACTGAGCCAAACTCCCGGCCCTGGTTTTTTGAGGCAGGGTCGCACTATGTAGCTCAGGCCAACCTTGGGCTCGAGTTGTAGCCCAAGCTGGCCTTGAACTCACAACGCTCCTCCTACCTCAGCCTCCCGAGTGCTGGGATTAAAGGCGTGCGCCACCACGCCCGGCTGCATGTCTTTCTTGACATCACCCAGGTTCATCTACCAGGCAGAATCAACTAGAACTAGGGGTAAAAATGCTGAAAGTGGGACCTGGAGGAGTCTAGGAAGAGACAGAGCAAGCAAGTATTTCTAGGAACCCTGGGTAAATGAAGAAGCTGCGGAAAACTAGTCACCCTAGGTGGGATCCACCACTGTGTGGCTGCCCAGCTGAGGAACTGAGGTGCAGGGCATGGAGAACACACTGAACCACAAGTGATGAATGACACCTGGGTTCCAGTCCCATGTGCCCCAGGGCAGGTAACTTTGCCACAGCCAACCCCAGCTTCATCTGAAGATGATCCTGCCTTGTCATTTTCCAGATGACCAGACTGCAAGACCAGACTGGTGATCTAAAACGGGGCCCTTGCAGCCACCTAGAGATGCCCTGGGCACAAGTGGACAGACAGGGTTTCTGGCCTCTCCCAACATCCCTGCAGCTGGAGCAGCCTCCAGAGCTTTTGACCTCCAAACTGCCTTCCAAAAAGCTTCCTTTGAAGGGCTCTGCTATTTCATAAAGGACTCTGAAGAACATGGGACCGTCACTCACTGCAGTGAGTCAGGAGAGGTCTGCCAGGTCCTCAAACCCAAGCAGGGATGGAGACAACAAGAGAAGAATCATCTAGGGTTCCTGGCGTACAGGCAGAAACCTCAATTGCCCTGCTCTGGTCCTTTGAAGTTCCCTAACTCCTCGCCTTGCAGAACACTTCTAGAAATGGCACTAGTCACCTGATTTTCTTTCTTAAGCTCTGGTCCCAGCTAAGGGGATGCCAGTGCCACCTGGTATATGAAGCCAGAGGCATTTTTGGTGGTACCAGGGATTGAACTCACAACCTCGCGCCTGACAGGCGCTTAAGCCACTGAGCCAAACTCCCAGCCCTAGTTTTTTGAGGCAGGGTCGCACTATGTAGCTCAGGCCAATCTTGCGCTCGCCTTGTAGCCCAACCTGGGCCTCGAACTCACAACGCTCCTCCTACCTCAGCCTCCCGAGTGCTGGGATTAAAGGCATGCGCCACCACGCCCGGCCAGAGGCTTTTGAGTGCCCCTCTTTTTATCTGTTGTACAGAACAGTTGTGTGACAGGCAGGACAGGAACAACCATCGTCTCTATGTTGGTGATGGGGACTGTCCAACTGCCCAGTTTATGTCTAGCGTCTAGGCCAGGGCCCTTCCCAGGATAGCCCACACCGACATGAACACAGCCAAGGCCACCTACTCCGCAGCTAAGTGTACTCGGGTCATTAGCTTAGAAGAAAAGAGGCAGTCACTAGTCTATGGTGTTTCTAAACTTCACCACTACTGACATCTTGGGATAGACTGCTCTGTTATAGAGCCTGTCCTGGACAATGTAGGCTATAAAGCAACAACCCTGGCTTTATCTTCTAGAAACCAAAAGTACCCCAGACACCGCTGAATGTCCAGTGGAGAGGCAACAAGAGCCCTGGTGAAGAAACAATGATTCAGCACGTAAATTACAGGGACTTCTAAGAAGGCTGGGCAAGGACCAGATAAGACCACAGGTGTCTCCCCATGCCTCACAGACCTCATTATAATGTGTTCCACACGCAGCCCCAGAGGTCTTGCTCCCTCCCACCACAAAGACTCTTCACTTGCTTTTGCTGCTGCTCAAATGTGGCTCCCCTGGTTAGTTCAAACATCTTTCTCCAGAAAGACCTCCTCTGACAGGTGTGTCACTGACACACCTCCTCCAGTTCCCTGCATGCTGCTTACATCCCTCATGGTACTCAGCACAATTTGCAATCATTATAGTGACTAGTCAGTTTGGATTTTGGTCTGTCTCCTCACAAAGGATGTGCACTCTGTGAGCACAACCTTGGTCTTGTCCCTGACTCTGTCTCCAATGCCAGGATAGAGGCTGGCAGGGAAGACAGCAGTGCTCTGAGGAGCACCTCACTTACCGCTCCTTGATGATATGGTCAAGTTTGTAGTTGGGCTTATTGTCCTTCAGACGCTCCACAGTGTTCCACTCACTTTTCCCATAGGCCTTCCGGAGCTTCCGAACAAACACCTGGAAAATAGGAATGGACCACTGAGGCTGGGTCAAGGACTGCTGGTCACTTTCTTCCAGAGGATGGATCCAAGGGGTGGGCAGCCTCTCACTGCCTTCAGAAGCTGGCCCTGGTTGATGTCTGCCTGTAGGATCGGCCCCCTCAGCCCAGGATACGCACAGCAATCTACTCTACAGAGCACCT
>RJWM01039537.1:0-16049 GCA_004363535.1 Dasyprocta punctata
GATGTGCGTCTAATGCATATGTGTGTTTATGAATCTGGTGTATTAATCACTAAGGCCGCGGGATGACTTTCGGGTTGGCTTATTCCAACGAGGCCAAAAACCGAGCGAGGGAACATTTATGTACACACCCTCTACTCCACCCATCACGGTTCCAAAACCCCAAGGCCAAATTCTGCCTCATTTCCCCCAGTATCATGGAGGAGACGAAGGCGGAAACCGAAGCGTCCAGGCTTCTCTACTGAAACCTATTGCTTGATTAAAAATCAGGTCACTTGGAAAACTGCCTTTTGCTGGTTGGTTTGCATGGCTTCACTGAAGTGAGGACTGGCAGGGAGAGAATGGCAAAAGCAAGCTGCTGGGCTGTGAGACTGCAGGTCAAGCAAAACCACGGTGGGTCTCCCGTGGGTCCCGTGATCTGGGGAAGAGGGTGACGGTGACTCTCTGAGCTTGGCGGGGCTGCCTCTTCATGAATGATGTCATTGGCACAGCCAGGCACCGTCTGTCACGTGGTGAGGTGTTTGGGCTGGTCCTAAAATATACGGTGGGATAGCTAAGAAATGCAGGTAGCTGCAAGCAGCTGCTGCAAACATTAAAAGTCGGGAGATTGACTGGGATTATGAAGCGCTCCAATCGCAAGCTCTGGGCTGGAAGCAAGACAGTGACTACGACCCTCATGCAGATGCCTGAGTTGACTTGGGAATGTGGGGGGCAGGCGGACCCAAACCTTACAGAGATGGGCAGTCATTCTTCAGCCTATGTGGAAAGGTCACACATTCTACCACATGTGTCTATCTATCATGAACAAAACAAACTCACAGTCACACACACACACACACACACACACACACACACACACACAAAGGTCATGGATTTTTTGGGCGGGGGAGGGTAACCGAGAATTGGACTCACAACCCCATGTTTGCCAGGAGGTCATGGATTTTTAAGCCAAGCTTCTCACATGAGCAATTATATTCGATGTGTTTTAGTGTGATGCACAGCAGAGAGCTATTCAAGGAGGATTGGTTGTTGTCACAGTCAGGATGGACAGCATTATGCTGCAGTAACAAGTGAGCCCCAAATAAGTGTAGCTAAAATTGACAGAAATCTATTTCTTGCCTTCTTTGCATTTTCTTTTGGAATCAGTTGGGAATTCTGCATGGTGCTATCCACACTCAGGGAGCCAGGCTAAGACGGAGTAAGAAGTCACTATTGACTTCTATAGGTCGGGTTGCAATGGGAAAAGAGAATCTAGAGTGTCACTGCACAAACCAGCGGTCAATGCTCCCATCCAGAAGAGACACACTTCACACTCCTCACTGTGCAAGGCCAATGCAGGTCTCAGGGACACTCAGCAACTGGAAAGCAGCCCCCATGTGCCCAGAAGGAGGGACACTGGGATGTATTTGGTGGACAACACGAACGTTACAAAACTTTTTCTAAAAATATGATTTTCCTTTCACCATGCACTAAACTAAATTCGGAATGGATCAAAGATTTAAATATTAAAACAGAAACATTAAATCTGCTGGAAGATAGAGTAGGAAAACTCTTGAAGACATTGGTGTAGGCAAAGACTTTATGAACCAGCCGGGCGTGGTGGCACACGCCTTTAATCCCAGCACTCAGGAGGCTGAGGTAGGAGGAGCATTGTGAGTTCGAGGACGGCTTGGGCTACAACGAGAGCGCAAGACCGGCCTGAGCTATACAGTGCGACCCAGCCTCTAAAAACCACGGCCGGGAGTTTGGCTCAGCGGTTTACGTGCCTGTCAGGCAGGCGCGAGGTTGTGAGCTCGATCCCTGGTGCTGCAAAAAAAAAAAAAAAAAGACTTTATGAACCAAGCCTCGATTGCACAGGAACTGTCACAAAGAATCAACAACTGGGATCTCATCTTACTAAAAAGCTTTTGCACAGCAAGAGAAACCACCAACAGAGTGAAGCGACAACCCATAATGTGAGAGAAAATATTTCCCAGCTGTTCCTCAGACAAAGGATTACTATCTAGAACATATAAAGGCCCCAAAAAAATCAGTCCTCCCAGATTTAAAAGCCCAATCCAAAAATGGGCATCTGAGATAAATACACACTTCTCAGATGAGGAAATACAAACAGCAAATAAATATATGAAAAAAATGTTCAACATCACTGGTCATTTGAAAAATGCAAATTAAAACTATCCTGAGATTCCATCTCAGGCAGAAAGAATGGTTATTATCAAGAAATCAACCAATAACAAATGCTGGAGGAGCTGTGGGGAGAAAGGAATCCTTCTCCACTGTTGGTGGGAGTGTAGACTGGTGCAACCATTGTGGAAATCATTGTGGAGATTCCTCAAAAACCTAGTATTGGAGGCCCCATTTGACCCAGCTATTCCCCTTCTGGGTATCTTCCAAGAAGAATTAAAAACATTGTACCACAGTGATATATACGTGCACCCATGTTCACAGCAGCACAATTTATAATAGCTAAACCTTGGAAACAACCTAAATGCCCATCCACTGAGGAAAAAAGATGTGGTACTTTTATACAATGGAGTACTACTAGACCATAAAGAAGGACAAGCTTGAGACTTTTATAGGTGAATAGATGCAACTTGAGAATGTACTCATAAGTGAAATAAATCAGATATGCATGTGTAAACATTGTATTGTCTCACAAGTGTGAGAAGTTGAAACTATGTGCGTATATATATATGGGCATATATATATAATATATAGTTAAGATAGTTAGAACTCTGATTTCTCTGAGTTCAATGATAAGAAAGGTGTGCATTGGTACTGTTCAGACAATTGAATGCAGACGTCTTGCACACTGGGTGACTGATTTGAGGATGACAATGTGCAATGTATGTACCATTGTTGTCCCCGATTATTGTGTTTTGAAATTTTGTTTTATTTTTTTTTTCTCTTTGAAATAAAATGGATTTGGAAAAAAAATGTATGATTTTCCAAGTAGGTACACAAGACCTTAGTAACAATAGCATTCAGCATTACAAAATGTCTCCATTTTTCAAAGTGCCATTATTAATATCATGATGCTTTAAACCTCAGAACAGTATTTCAACATGGTATTTTGGTTTGTTTAAAAGAACGATGCTAAAAATTTTTTAAAAAAGAACATGCTAACTCAAAAAAGGTATTTAATTTATTCATTGAAAAGTACGTCGTGAGCTGTGCATGGTGGTGCATGCTTGTACTCTTCCATTACTCAGGAGACCAAAGCAAGAGAAATGCAAGTTTTGAGACCAGTATGGATAACTTAGCAATTAAACGAGACGCCGTCACAAAATAAAAATGGTAGGGCACAGCTCAATGGCAGCGTGCTTACAGCACAAGGCCCCGAGTTCAGTCCCCAGAACTGACCTGTAGAAGACTGTCAACCCATTTTTCAAAAAGGTTACACCATTTTATACTCCCCCATTTTCACAGAATTCCAGTTCCTCCACTCCTCATCAGCACTTGGCATGATTAACATTTTCCACCCACTTAATTTTTGTTTTTGGTTTTTGGGTTGATTGGTTGTTGGTTGGCTGGCTGGTTGGTTAGTTGGTTGGCTGGCTGGTTGGTTGGTCGGTTGGTTGGTTAATTGGTTTGTTGAGATGGGGATCCACTAAATTACCCAGCCTAGCCTTAAACTTTCAATCCTCCTGCCTCAGCCTCCTGAGTAGCTGGGATGACAGGGGTGTACCACCATGCCCCAATCATCAACTCAATTCTAATGCATCTGTACAGCTGGTGCCATTGAAGCGTCCTAGAACTGCCATCACAGAGGGAGAGAGTCACAGTGAGCAGGAGGATTTCTTAATTCAGGGACACCAAACTTGGTGTATTAGGTGAACACTAGCTGCTGTAACAAATAACGCAAAATACTATAGTAGGTTAGCACAATGGAAATTTACTTTCCTGCCCACTGAAGCTCCCTTGTGGGCAGCCTCCCCGTGATGATTCCGGTGTGTCCCATCCTACGAGTCCACCACACCCGAGCCCTCACAGTCCCCTGCAGAGACGCCCAGGCCAGGAGAGGAGCATGGAGCATTCTCCCGGTTTTCTAAAGTCTGTGACCCAGGGAGAGCCCGTATCCACTCATTTTGCACAGGTGGGAAGGGCCAGTCACAGGGCTCCCCTTGGGTGTGAAAAGACCAGGAAACATTGTCCCTGCCTAGAAAATCACCTCCAGGGAAAACTCAACATGCAAATGGTGAGAGGTCACCAGTGCTTCCCAGACACCTGGGCTTCTCTCGCAAACTTGGGCTGACCTCACCTTCACAAGCACAGATTCTGACCCAGCGTCAGCAGGACTGACGGACAGCCACTGTCCTGCCGCCTCTTTGAGGGCCCCTGCTGTACATGCTGGTGTTGCTTTTTCATTACAACCTAAGGCCTGCTCTGCCAGGAACCAAAAATATTAAATTAGCATTTCTGTTCCCAGGAAAGGGAGTGGGGTTTGTGCCAAGTTCCTGAAAAACTGCAATTGAATTCATATTTTGGTAAGAACACGTGGGGAAAGTTCTTCCAGAAACAGAGATTTCCAGACCTTCTGAACATGTGAAGTTGACTAATCATGGAAATAGTGACAGCAACTCCCATTAACCTGCTGCTTCCTGCACTGTGCCAGAAACTTAGAGTGCATCTTGGATATTTATCACAATAACCTGTATCACTAAACTCATTCCATAGATCAGAAATACTGGCCCAGCCCCGTAAACGGACTTTGCAGCGTCACTTGACCACTAGCAGAACCAAAATTGACCCAGGGCCACCTTACTTCAAAGGCACATCTTGTTTCCCTACACTACCTCTCTTTCTCTAAATAATCAGACATCAAGGGAAATTTCCCAACCTGCTCTGGGAATATCAACAAACTCTCATTTGCCTGTGGACTTGCTGGGACCTTTGGTAAGCTGGAATGATCTTGGTAAACTTCCTCGATCTCTTCAGTGTTTCACCAGGAAAGCACAGGGTAAAAGGAGAAAGATGAGAAGACAAGTGGTTGAAAGACACTGATTTCCTGCGGCTCAGGATGGACCAGAGCTGTCATGAGTGATAACTCAAAGGGTTTTGGAGCTTTGATGATGTTCTTCTGGGACCTGCAAGAGTCGAGAAGGCATCCTAGATGGAAGAAGTTTGAGATACGCGTCTATTACCAGCCTGGTTCAATATGTCTCCAAAGGAGAAGTCCACTGTGGACAAGCCACCTGCAACTCACCAAAGGATAATGAGGTCCCTATGATTATCCCTGCTTGAGGATATGCCAAGGATTCATCACAAACCCCCGGAGAAGTCAAAGAGAAATATGCATATTAATGCCTCAGTTGTACTGAAAGCCATTAGATAGTAAGATCCATGCATTTTAAGAACTGTACCATGTTGGTATCCATGATATCCTTTATATTTCCTGCAATACAGTAGATGCTTAATGAGTGTTGATCCAGTACAAGAAGGACCATTATATGAATCAAAGTCAGTAACCAGCTGGGGGGTCAGGGGCTGGCAACCCTAACGTGGAGTAATAACAGCAGCTACCTAGCTTGGAAGGTTGGTTACTGTATTAGGGTTCTCTAGAGGAGCAGAATCAATAGAAAGGCCACAGATAATTATACAAAGGGATCTATTAGATAGACTTACAAGATCAGAGGCAGAAGAATCCAAAATGGCTGCCTCCACACAGGCGAGCAGGAAGACGCCATAGCAGTTGGAGGTCAAAGGCCTAGACGCTTACTGGAGAGTCACTGATGAGTCTGCACTGGAAGCCTGCGAGAGTGTATTAGAAGGCTGAAGGAACAGAAGACCAGTGTTCAAAGGCAATGGTGAAGGCCCACTTCCTCCAAAATATGGAAGTACTTCCTTCTTTTTTCCCTTTTTATCCTTTCCAGGACAAAAGCTTATTGGTTGGTGCCATCCACATCCAGGGTGGGTCTTAGCCCTTCAATTTGCTGGCCTATGTGTCAATCACCCACAAACACGCCCAGAACTTTGCTAATCCGCTAGGCCTTCCTACTCAGTGGACATATCACAATTAACCACTACAGCTGTGTTTTAAATACTGTTTTTTAAATACTTTGCATGCATTTGTACATTTAATACAACAACCCTGAAGTAAACGCTAGTACTGAACCTACTTTGTAGTTGAAGAAGAATCTGGTGCTTCCCTTGGTACATGAGGCGACAGGGTCAAGGTCACACAACTACTAACGGACAGAACTCACTAGGATTTACACTCACGGAGGTCTATAGCTCAAGTGTCCGCCATTTTGGTTTGCATCTGGGTGGCTGGGCTGGATGGGCTTTTATGAAAGTCTCTGAATTCTCACCCACAAAAGTGATTTGCACTCACTAGGCACTCTACAGTTGCCCAAGGTGGTCAAGAAACCTTGACAGCTATCAAAGAATAGACAGGGTGGCTTCTGTGACTGCTGCTGCTGCCTGCGGCCTGCTCATCTACCCCAAGGCTTCCAGCCCAGCTCGAGCTGAGCCTTGAGTCTCTTGCAAGACACAGGAAGGGTGACACACACTGGGTCTCTGCTTTCAGGAAAAGTCAGTCACTGGCCTCACTCTCGGTCCTTTGAAACAGTTGTCCCGATTATTTCCTGGCTGCTTTTGAGATTTCCCTTTGTCTTTAGTTTGCAGAAGTTTCGCTATGATCTGCCTCAGTGTGGTTCCTCTTGTTCAACTTGCTTTGGCTTCACAGAGCATCTCAAATGTGTGTTTAAATGTCCTCAGCTTTGGAAAAACCTCACACACAGTTCTTCAAGCGTCACTCTCCTTCCGTTCTTTCTCGTCTCTGCTTCTGGTATTCTTCAGTTGTATTCATTTGGGTCTCGTGGGTGTGTCCCAGTGTCCCCACTCTTTTTGGTGGCTCCGTCCTGCTTGCTCATCTTAACTCATCCAACTCGATCCTTTGTTCCCCGAAGGCTAATTGATAGAACTATAGTGTTTGCTGAGTGTCACAATCCACAGCTACTCAAGAGGCTGGGGCTGGAGAATCACAAGTTCAAGGTCAGCCTGGGAAACTTAGTGAGACTTGGTCTTAAATTTTTTAAATACAGAAATAAATAATAGAGGGGAAGGACTTGGGGAAGTAACTTGGTGATAGAATGCTTGTGTGGCATGTAAGACCTTGGGTTTAACTCTTAGCAGGAAAGAAAGAAAAAGAAAGATAGAAAGGAAGGAGGGAGGGAGGGAAAAGAAGGAAAGAGAAAAAGGAAAAAGGAAGAAAGGAGAGAGAAAGAAAAGACAAGGGGAAGCAAAGGAAGTAAGGAAGGAAAATAGGTCTAAAATGTCCCCTTGTCTCCCCACAAACCTATTATCCTGTCTTCATTAATGATGCCAATTTCTGGCTACTTAGTATAAAGACAACATTGCCAGGAAAAACAAAAAATAGGTTTTAGCTATCTTTTAAAGTTCTGCTGGATGTGGTGGTGCACACCTGTAATCCCAGCATTCAGGAGGCTGAGGCAGGAGGCTTGCTGCAAGTTTAAAGCCAGCCTAGGAAACTTACTGAGATTCTGTCTTAAATTTTAGAAATAAATGAATGAATAAATAAATAAAGGGAAGAGCTTGGGGAAGTAGCACAGTGATACAGTATTTGCATAGCATGTGTAAGACCCTGGGCTTAATTCTCAACAGGAGAGAGAGAGAGAGATACAAAGGAAGGAGGGAGGAGAACAGAAGGAAGCAGAGAGAAAGAAAAAAAGGAGAAAGAGGAAAGAAGGAAGGAAGGAAGGAAAAAAGGAAGGAAGGAAGGAAAGAGGAAGGTAAGGAGGAAAGAAGGAAGGTAGGTCTAAAATGTCCTTTTAACTCTTTTATAAAAATAGATTTTAGTTCTCTTTTAAAATTCTGTTGTGTGTGACAGTTCACACCTATAATCTCAGCACCTGGGAGGCTGAGGCAGGAGGGTCACTATAAATTCAAGACCAGCTACAAAGTGAGTTCTAGGCCAGCCTGAACTATACAGAAAGATTCTGCTTTAAAAAAAAAACAAAAACAAAAACAAACCAAACACATACAAAAAAACAAAGTTCTACATCTTTTCAGGAGGTGGCACTGAGGCAGGGTCTCAGCTCAGGCCGAGTTGGGTGGGTCTCGGTCTTCCTCGTGAAAGTTGGCGTTCGTGCCTGGTTTGCGACCTCCGGGGCTGTTTACCGCGGGGCTGTGTCTCGGACGGCGCCCACGCCAGCCGCTGTCTCCCCAGAGCCGCAGTGGCTGGGGACTCCCGCGCGGTCTCCCCTATCCCGATGAGCCTCTGCGACGCTGCGTGTACGCTTCGGGCTCCGCGTCTGCGCTGTCTCCTCTGCACAGCACGACCGCTGAGCGCCAGCCACGCCGAAGCCCCACGGCAGGCTCTCACCCCCAGCCCCGGACCTTCTCTTCCAGGTCACGAGTTAACCCGCGATCCCATCCAGAGAAAAGGGTGGGATCGTGCGCAGAGCTGCTCAGTATGCTTCCTCTGCCTCCACGTCATGTTTCCCCAAGTTCCGCCGGTGTCATTGCACCCCAATCCTAATAAAGTCATTTCATGGATTTTTCCAGTTTTATCGATACTTGCTAGAAAGTCTGTTTTTAATACAAGCTGACTTTAGTGTGGAAATTCTTCCCCATCCCTAGCTCAAAACAATCCCTGTACCATCGTGGTTATGTGTTCCGAGCCAGGATGCCTGGGCTCGGTTCCGCCTCTGACATCTTTCGCTCTGAATCTCAGATTAAACCCTGAACTTCTCTGCACTTTGTTTTTCTCATTTTTTAAATTGGAGGAGAGCCAGGCATGGTGGTGCAGTACTGTAATCCCAGCACTTGGGAGGCTGAGGCAGGAGGATCACCTTGAGCTCAAGGCCAGCCTGGGCTACTAGCAAGACTCTGTAAGAAAGAAAGAAAGAAAGAGAGAAAGAAAGAAAGAAAGAAAGAAAGAAAGAAAGAAAGAAAGAAAGAAAGAAAGAAAGAAAGAGCAAGCAAGCACACCCATAATCTCAGCTACGTGGGAGGCTTAGGCAGGAGGATCACAAGTTCAAGACAAGCCTGGGCAATTTAGAGATTTAGTGAAACCCTGTGTCGAACTAAAAATAAAAAAAAAGAAATAGCTGAGTAGGTAGCTCAGTAGGAAGGCCTTGGGTTCAGTTCCAATACAAAGGAAGGCAGAAAAGAAGGAAAGAGAGAGGAGGAAGAAAGAGAAAGAGAGGAAAGGAAGGAGGAAGGAGAAAAGAAAAATAGTTTCTATCTCATAGTTGTGAAAGTTTAAAAAAAAAAAAAGTAAACCCCTTAGAGCGTTGTCTGATACGTGATATTCACATGAATGTTTTCTTATTATTTATTTAAAGGACAGGAAAACCATGGTAAAACAGAGACACAGCCTAACCCTCAGGTCTCCTAACTTCCAGCCCAAAGCACGTAGAAGAAGACTGACATGGAGATACTTGATGTAAGAATGGAGACGCTTTAGTGCACCTACCAACATCATTGACATGAAATAATGAAGCCCTCCGCTGACCTCTCTTTCAGAAACTGGAACATCATCAGAATGGAAATCGGGTAAGCCTGTTCTTCTGGTAACAAAACAAAGGAGAAGTCTAAGGAACAGGACTCGGAACCATAGAAGGCCCCGGCATTAGCCCGACTGCCTTCTCCTCTCTCCTCTTTGGTCTCTGCCTGCGCTGGCAAAGAGCTGCTTTCCCGTGGAAAGTTTCTACTTCAGCCCCGCGTACACCTGAGACTCCGGCCACTCCCTGTCCACCGCCAGGGACCCGGGAGGCCTCCTGGTCAGAAACTCAGCAGGTGCCAGCGTGACCCTGGCACTGCTCTGGGCTCGCCCGTGGCCCTGGGAAAATGATGGACCTCCTCGCTTCCCTGCTGCCAGAACGGAGACAATAAAATCCACTTCCCAGGGAGTCAGGGGAATTAATTACTCGAACGTTTATGAAGTGCTTTGAAGATAAATGTGTGAAGCGTTCACTTTTTCCCTTCCTCGCCTCGGGTCTTCCTAAGCAGGAGTCAGGAGGAGCCAAGCCCAGAGCCCGCATGGAAAGTTCAGGGCATCCCCGTTGGCCCCGAGGAGCATACGAGCTCTCCCTGGAGTTTCAGCCTGCACAGCCCCAGAGATAAAACGAGCTGTAGAAACCCACAGAAGGAAGGGTCCTGGCTGAGTCCCTCTCTGCCCCTCCCGGGCAGGTTGGAAACTTACAGGGAGCTGCCTTCCTGCTTTCCTTCACGTGTGCGGCCAGTGCCTAGCTTGCTAGAGCTTCTTCTGCGTGCCTGGGCTTCTGCTGCAGGCCAGGAGGACTTAGATAAGCAAACCAGCGAAAACCCCTACATGACAGAATTGATAATCTGCTGGGAGGTTAAAGGAGATACACAGTGAACAAGAAAGACGAGATTTGCACACACAGACACACACACACACACACACGTTTGTAAGATGGTAGAAGTGATAAGAAGGAAACCAATCAGGGAGGACAGAAAACGTGAGGATGGATTCTCATTTGCTGGAGGATGGTCAGATAGGACGACACCTGAGCGAAAACGTGGAAGGAGGGAGGAGGCAGGCGAATGTGCAAGGGAGAACTGTCTAGGGAGAAGGGGCATCGTGTGCAAAGTGCTGAGGCAGGAGAGTGTGGAGAGAGGAGGAGAGACCAGTGTGTGCGGAGTGGAGGGAATTAGGAGAGCAAGCAGAGGTGAAGGGAGAGGGGTCAGGGTGGGGAGGGGAGGGTGCAAGTCATAGAAAAACGCACAGGTCATTAATACTCTGGCCTTCATCTGAGTGTCACAGAAACCCACTGGAGGTGAATGTTGGGGTAGATGGCTGGGCAGATGGATGTTTAGGTGAGTGGGTGGGTGGGTGGATGTATGGATGGATGGATGTGATGGATAAATCAATGGGTGGGCAGGTGGGTGAAGATTCAGGTGAATGGGTAAGTGGGTGGGAAGATGGATGGATGGATGTTTAGATGAATGGGTAAGTGGGTGGTTAGATGAGTGGGTGGATGAATGGATGGATAAACCAATGGATGGGTGGTGGATATTCAGATGAATGGGCAAGTGGGTTGGTGGCTAGGTGGATATTTAGATGAATGGGTAAGTGATGGATGAATGGATGGATGAATGAATGGATGGGTGGGTGGATATTCAGATGAATGGGTGAGTGGGTTGGTGGATGGGTGGATATTTAGACGAATGGGCAAGTAGTGGATGAACAAATGGATGGATGAATATTTATAAAAATGGATACAAGCAGTCAGTCTTCTTAGTTGCAGCCAACTGACTAATGAAGGGAGCAAAACAAATGTGTGGGGTCCTGGGTATCTCACAGAGTACATGAAAAATACTTGGGTGGAAGACACAGCCTCATAACACTGTCGTGCCTCTGGATTGACTCTGGGTCCACACTGCACCTCCCCTGCCCCGCTCCGGGCCCAGGAGCTGACCTGAGTGGCCTCACACACTGTTTTCTCTGGCGCTGGCAGGAGATCAGAGGGAGGGAGGAGCGTGATGACAGGGTGTTTATGCCCCCAGTCCACTCCATGCCAGGTCACCGAAGTCAGCCCCATTCCTCTACCAAATGCCACAGCTGCTCACTCCCAGCTCTCACCACCCCAGGTCCCAGGGTGGAGCTATTTCCAGCCCCGTGTCCTGTGCCGTTCCTGTCCCCACACACAGCACACACTTGTGTTAACCGCTTCTGCATAAAACCATCAAATGCCCAGGTGGGAAGGCGGCCTTGGCTTCGGGCTGTTTCCTGCTCCTGTTGGTTTATGCACTTTGGAAACTCTCCTATTTTGGAATTTCCCCCAAATAAGAAAGGTACTTAGATGCTGCATAGATATATTAAGGTGAGTTTAATTAAGTGGTTTTGGGAATGAGTAGCCCTTTGAAGAATATACAATATTCCAAGGCTGGTCTCTTCCCTCAGCAAGCTTTCCGACTGGTGCACGAGAGATAAAGGCCCAAGAAATGCAGGCCTTAGAGATCAAATCAACCCGGTAAGGTGGAGTTTCCAAAAATTAACATCAATTAAACCAGTGTCTCAGCAAGAAAAATGTTCCGTGATCAATATCGAAATCTCATCGGTCCTCTCTCAGAGACACATATTAAACATTAGCATATTAAAGTCTCCGAAAAGCCCTGCAGGCAAAACATTTTTTTAAAATAAAACTGTTGAATTTTTTTTCTAGTTCCAAATGTATCCACCCTGCCATCATTTTTCATATAACAGCCCACAGCCTTAGTGGTCTGGTGGAGGGACACAGTTATCAGATGTTGGAAGAATATGATAATACGTTGTGGGCGGAGTCCTGCAGGAGCAGACTTTATATAAGAACTGATGGCTGTCACAGCTCTGGATAAAGAGTCCGCAGAACTCACTTTAGAAAACCGACGATAACCCAGGTCTCACATTGTACAGATTTGGCAAACTGAGGAAGAGACAGCCATGAGCTGTGAGGCGAACCTGTAGGTCCTCACTTGGGAGGACGGACCAGGATTTCCTGAAGGCTGGAGGGCCTGGTCTGGTTTGTCACAGGACTGGCTCTGTCCTCTGTTCTCCAGCCTCATCCACACTGCCACTGCCTTTAGACCACATCCTCCTCCATCAGTGCCATCCCTGCCCCGGGCCCTGCTGGCACTCCAGGGTGACTGTGTCACTCCGTGCCTCCTCCAGGGCAAAGCTGGTTCCTTACTGCACAGTGCACACAAGCAGAGGTTTCAAGCCACATCCCCAATGCCCAGCTCCAGGCCCCTCAGTCCACCCTGTTGGCCAAGCCCCGCCAGGACTCTCAGATCTGCCTCTAGAACCTTCGCACTGAGCTATATCCACATCCCCATTTTTATCTGAGACAGAGTCTCATTAAGTCACTAAGTTGTCCAGGCTGAGCTGAAATGTGCGATCCTCCTGCCTCAGCCTACCGAAGAGCTAGGATGACAGGTGTGCACCACTAGGTCCAGACCTCCATGCTTTGGATTGTGCTTTTGGCTGTGCTTTATATTCCTTCCCACCTTCCCCTGGAGAACCTCTACCACTCAAAGGCCACCTCTCATGCTTTCTCCTTTCAGTTTCCTTGTCAGCGAGTTCTGCGGGGAGGACACTGGGTGTGGCTCTGGGGAGCCTGCACTGATCCCTTAGCTCTGTTGGTACCACGATTCCTTCCACAGGGCAGAGAATATCAAGGGTGATAATGTGACTGGTCAACAGCAGGCCGGCGGACGAGGGCCGCAGAGGATGGTTATTAAGCTCCACCTGATGCCGGGTGAAAGGTGGTTGCTGACCGAGGTGTGTGATTAGGGGCAGCTGGGTCAGGGCCTGGCTGAAGGTGGCGGCTGGGGAACCCTGGGGCTCCCTCTACATGAAAGTGCAGCTTCAGAGCAGGCTGCGACTCGTCGGCACTGTCTTTAGTCCTCCAATTGCCACCTTGCCTGGCCTTCGGCGGGCGATGGCTTGTAAAGCACCCTTGCCGCGCCCCCGAGGACTCCCGAGGTTGCACCCCCAGGATTTCTCAGCAGGAGCTGGGCACCTGCTATGCACTACCCACGCCCCTCCTGTGGTGTCTGATACACAGTAGCAAAAACACCTGGCGTGCACACTGCCCCACCCCACAGACCAGGAAACTGAGGCCCAGAGGGTAAGGTGATGGCGAAGGATGAGCCAGAGCCAGGACTCAATCCCAGACCTTCTAATGCCCAAGACCACCAGAGTTCTTCTCACCACACTGCACACCCCAGTGAAGATTCCGGGCAGCAACCAAGGGAAAGGAAGAAAAGGAAAACCACCACTCGGGAATCCTGGTCTCGTCCGCCCCTCCTTTCCACTAGCAGATTCATCCCCCACCTAAGGGTCCATCCAATGGAATCTCCCACCAGTGGATTGACCTCCCACCAATATATTTATCTCCTACCAGTGGGTCTATTCAATAGATCCTTCCATCAGTGGATTCTCCCACCAATGGCTGCAAAGATCTTCTGAATTTCATGAGCTGTAGAGAGGCTGAGCATCCTTCCCAAGGTCACAGCATAATAGGATCTTCCCAGCTCTCAGAGGGACAGCATCCTTAAAATGTTCAAGGCCTGAACAGAAGGGAGTCCTTTTATAGACTCAGGAAATATTGGAGGTTATCTTCCATCTTTGATTGTCCTTAACCAGGAACCGATCCATCATTTGTCCCAAGGCCACTAAGTCTATTCCACAATTAACAGCCATGTGCCCTGGGACTTTCTATAGGCCTTCTTCCATCTCCAGAACCCTGCCTCATTTTGCATATCTGTAACATGGGAACTTCCTTAAGGTTATGAGCATGAGAAAATGCTTCTTTCTCTTTCAATTTCCCCTTTATAATCGTATCAAGATAGACCTCAGCCAGGCTTCACGGATTCATTCCTTGATTCAATAAATAGTTACCGAGCCAAGTGTGACATCTCATGCCTATAATCTCAGCACTTCGAAAGCTGAGGCAGGAGGCTCACAAGTTCAAGCACAGCCCAAACAACTTAGCGACTTAGTAAAATCCTGTCTCAAAATAAAATATAAAAAGGGCTGGCGGTGTATAGCTTAGTATGAAAGTCCTGGGTTCAATCCCCTACTACAATCAATCAGTTGACAGATCGATAAAAATAAACACTTGCCGGTGTGCTCTGGGGCCTGTAGAGAGAGCTAAGGGTAAGCTCGATAGGTGATCTAGGAGCAGAGAATCCATCGCTTCCTTCAGAACTCTGGAGAGTTTCAGGGGCCCCAAGGGAACAAGCCCCAGTGTGTGCTACAAGATGAGGAAGCACCCTTCTGTCTTGGAGTGTGTTTTAAGAGAAGCGTTTTTTACTTGACTTTACTCAGCTAAGAAGAGTTCCTGTTGTTGGGGTGAGTGTTCAAACAGGGCCACGGCAATGCCTTCTGACCCTCAGGCTTTATGGGGCCCAGAGCCACCCTCCCGCTGTCTGTTTCTCCCTCTGAAAAGTGATATTGATGATGACCCCCAAGAATCGCAGCCTGTGCCCGAGGCGAGGACCCCACAGCACTTCGCACTGGCTGCTGGCTGCAGTACTGCAGTGGGGAACCGTGAACGCCCAATGCGTCTGCTGCCTGGGGGAATCTGGGTCTCCTCGCTTGCAGGAGCCCAGGCTGGGCGGAAGGGAGTCGAGGCCCCTGGGCGGAGCCAGCACCTGCGGTTAGGAAGCGAGTGGAGAATGGCTGATGCGTGCGCATTGACTTCCGGGTCACTGGCTCCGGGGCAGCCCGGCAGCCCTCAACCGCGAGTTACTGCCATCTGCTCGCTGACCTCAATCCATAGCTACCATGCACATTGCAACTGGCAGCCCCAGCAGGCAGGCTGGCACCGACCGAGGTGGAAAATGGGTCACCCCGCAGAGTGCCCGGAGTGGGGCTGGGGGCCAGCTGGGAGGGGCCCGGACGTGAGAGTGATGGGGGTCAAAGCCAAGCCCGGACCCCAGCGAGCCACACCCCGCGTGCTCTGCGCGACAGCCCGGGGTGGGACCCTCACGGGGCCGAGCAAGAATTTCGCTTGTCATCCCGTGCAGTGGTGGCCCAAGCCTTCCTGTGCAGAGGATGACAGAAGTCACGCAGCGTTAGGTGGGACCAGGATCTGCACCCCAGACTCCAAGGAGGTACTGTTTAATGAGGACGGAGCCTCAGTTTAAGGTGATAAAAGAGTTCCGCAGGTGGGTGGCAGCGAGACCCTTGAGGCGTCTAACGCCGCAGGACCGGACGCTTAACATGGTTCAAGTGAGAGTCCGGTGTGGTGGTGTAGGCCTGGAATTCCAGCCCTTGAGAGACAGAGGCAGGAATGTCTCGAGTTCAAGGCCAACCGGGGCAACTTTAGTGAGAACTTGTCTCAAAACAAAAATAAATAAGTAATAAATAAATAAGTAAGTTTATTTTTAAAAGATGGTTTAAATAAATTTTATGATGAGCCTAAAACTACGTTAAACAATAAAGTCAAATGAAATTTCTAAATGGTTAAATGATAAGCTTTTTCTTCCTCTTCTTCCTCCTCCACTTCCTCGTCCTCTTCCTTCTCCTCCTCTTCCTCTTCTTCCTAGCCACCAGGAACCTTGATTCTGCTCTT
>RJWM01039538.1:0-16052 GCA_004363535.1 Dasyprocta punctata
AAATTTAGCTATTTGTCATACATTTTGATCCCTCTTACTAAGAAAAATGAGGTTAAATGGTAAACTCCATGGAAGAAAACTCAGTCCAAGATCTATTTCCAGAACCCACCTGCCAGACTGATTCAGGCGTCATTCGAGTCCCCAGCTAATGCTCTTGGGCTGTGTTCCCCACGTGTGGCCTTCACACTCAGTTTCTGCCGTAGCTACGTCACCTGTATAGTTACTTAATATCAACTTTTTTTGAATTATAAACTCATGTCACCAAACTTAAATGCAAAAATGACCATCATTTGTCATTTTAAAAGAAAGAATAGTTAAAATACCAGCAATCTGTAAGAGTTTGACTAGATGTGGGGCACCAGCCACAGTGCCGAGGCTGCTGTCCTTGCAAGAAAGGACCGTCTTTGTGCATTTCTGTACCTATAAGGGGACACTGAGACGGAGAGAAACAGAGGGAAAGCGGTTTATTTGGGCTTGCAGTTCTGGAGGCTGGAAATCCAAGATTCTGAGGTCCTTCTGGGGGAAGCCCCTCCGCCCTGTGATCTCATTACTTTGCATCTGTGCCTGGTGTCCAGCACGCAGTGAGCAGTCAGAACCGTGTGCGGAGTGCAGGACTCTGCAGACACCATCCCCCTCCCAGCAAAGGATGCTCTGTGTCACTGTCCTTACCTGCCATCTGACCATCTCTCCACCTTCCTCAGCACAGAAAAGCCTCACCCACATCCCACCCGGAGTCCAGATGCCCTCAAGCTGGAAGAGGCTAATGCTCCTGTCTCTGCATGAAGATCCCGCACCCACCGCAGCCTCCCTGAGGTGAGTCTGAGGGAGCCTTCAGGTTACTCATTAGATGACCTGGAGAACACCCTGGATTGCTGGGCCATCAGACGCTAGGTGATCTGTGAAGGAGCAGAGAGTGTTGAGCCCAAAGATAAAAACTCTAAAATGTTTCAGCCCCTCTGAGCAGGTTGTCCCATGGGACTGGGGAGGGAAATTCCCGGTTGTCATGGACCAGCTGAAAGTAAAGTAAAGATTGAACCCTGAAGTCAGCACCCAAAGGCCAGACATATGTGCAAGTAGCTGCAGAGATAGGGTGTCTCCCACATGGGGCTGACTGTGGGTGGAACCAGGGCCCTCTAAGGAGAGAACAGGCTAAGGGTCTGATCCAAATGTCAGCATTGGAAAGGGAGGCCAGGCCAGAAGGAGCAGAGCTGGGAGGACTTGGGGAAAGACGCAGCATGGTCTCTCCAACCTGCGGCAGGTAGAGCCAGCCACGTGGCCATCTCAGCCAGGGCTGTGGGGCACTGACCCCATAGCTCCTAACTTAGGACTCACTAGGCAGACATCTGGTGACTCTGCGGCTTCTCAGAGCCAGCACTGGGTCAGGCTCTCAGCCCACTGGCTAAGAAATCACCAAGTAGCATCTAGTGCAGTACTTCTGTCCCTAGGGAGGTGGCCCAGGAGAGACATAGACTCCAAGAGCCAAACACTGAGGAAATGGGCTTTCTGTAGCTGCAGCCTGGGGGCCAAGAGTTGGACAAGGGGACTGTCTGGAGAGGACACTGGACCCACCAGCTCCTGTGGGTCAGGAATGCAGGGCAAGCAGAAGGCAGCTGGTGTCTCTTGTTTGAGCTTCAACTGAAAGAGGCAAAGCTCGGGGCTAGAAGTAGCAGATGGCTTCTCTGGGGCCACAGGCTCCACACCCAAGGTCACAAGTTGCTTCCTGTCCATACGGCTGCTTGTGGGTCCTCCCAACATGGTGGCTGGTTTTTCCAGGGGGACCAATCCAAGAAGCCAAGGAGGAAACTGCAGCACACTTTATGCTGCAGCCTTGGAAGTCACGCGCTGTCACTGCCACTGTTGGTTAGAAGCAAATCACTAAGTGCAACCCACAGTCAGCGGAAGAATTAGGCTCCTCCCCTGGAAGGGAAGAGTATCAAAAAATTGTTGTACAATCTCAAAACCATCACACCATCAATGGGATCTTTCTGCAGCATGTTGCCTGTCCCCTCTTCTCTTCCCTAAATCCTCAGGGGCACAGCCTCACTTCCTGGGCACCCCATGTAGACCTCTCTTGTTCCTTTTCCCAACCTCGCCACGTGCACCTCCCACCTCCCCTCTCCAGCATCTGGTGCTGCCTGCCAGGACCCACCTGCAGCAGCCTCCCAGCTCTGAGACTGCTGCTTCCCCTGCCTGCCCTGCCCTCTTCTTCCACCCCTTGTCCAAATGTTCCTCGCCCTTCAGGACCCATCTCCAAGGTCATCCTGATGTCATCTGCCTGTCCCTCCTGCCACACGCTGGGCTCATCACACACTGGGCCGTGCTGTGGAGTGGGGTGGGGACGTGGGATTCCTCTCCATGTCCAGTCCCCAGGCAGAGCCCCCAAAACCTCTCCAGACTTTGAGCAGCGAGTGAATCACAGGCCTCAGCCTGGCTCAGGATAGCCCAGCTGCCCTGATCAGCAGAAGGGCTTTTCTGGGAAAAACCCAGAGGCAATGAGCAGAACTACCCTGTCATGTGTTGCTCAGCTCCTGGGCCAGAGACCTTCCCAACCGTGAGCCTCCCAGAGGAGTCTCTTTCCCTTTCCCTCTTACCCCTCACCCCAAAGGTTCAGAGGGTCGGCCGGGCAGCCTCCCTCCGGGTGTGTGCTTTGGGCTTTTCCTGGTGTCTTCATAACCACTCTTTGATTTCAACCTTGCTACAGCCAGGCAAGGAGGGTCAGGAAGGGTAATGCACTACTGCAAAGAAAGCAAAATGCCGACTCAGAGAGGTCAAGATGTTTGCTCAAGAGCACACAGCTGGTATGGAAACCCACACCCTGAGCACTGCGCCTCTTTGTTGCAGGCAGAGACCAGTTAGTAAAGATTTCTAGAAAGTGACCTAATCCCGTGTTCTGAGTCTCACCTGAGACAGAAGGAGCAGTAGTAGGTAGTGGACGAGGTCACGGACACAGAAGACAGAACCCACCAACTTTGGTGCTGACGTCTGACATCGGCTGTTTTACTATGCGACAAAAGTAAATGAATCCTCGTATTTATTGAACCAAATGCAGAGCTTGGGCTTCCTGCACACTGCCTTGCATCTTCATCATGATCTTTTTTTTTGTTTTTTGGAAGGGGGGTGCTAGGAATCGAACTCAGAACCTTGCATTGCCAGGCAGGCACTGTGCTGCTGAACTATAATAGGGTCCACCATAATCTTAAGAAGTAGATTTTGCTATTCCCATTTTCCTTGTTAATCCAGTGAGGTTCAGAGAAGTTAGCCCATCTAATAAGTGAGGGAACCAGGACTTGAACCCAGGATGGCCCTCTGGCTCCCTGGCCCCACCTCCCTCCCCATCACGCAACTTGTCTGGTGGAGGATGCCAGAATACAATGCTGCCCTCTGCCGGCAGCAGGTGTCTGGGTAGACGGGCTGTGGGCAGACGGCAGAGTCTCCCCAGGCCCAGGCTGGAGTCTCCCATCTGGCGTGACTGAGATTCTTCTTCTCCCATTAATTTCTCAGCGAGTAGCATTTCCGTAAGGAAGGAGCGTGCTGTGCACCCTCCCCTCGGGGAAGCTTCAGGGCCCCAGACTGCTGAGTGTCAGTGTTGCTGATGGATGCTGGCCCGGGACCATCCCAGGGAGCTTCGAGATGAGGCAATGAGGTCTCCATTTAACCCTGCAGTGGAGGGGGCTCCTGAGACCTGGGAGGTCAAGTCCTCCAACCTTCACCCCCGGGGAGCCAACTTCTGAGTGACTAGGCTTCCCTGTCCCCCTGCAGCTTCGGCACCAGTTGCTTCTCCTTCCACTCATGACTTTGATGTGTAACAGCCTCTTTTCCGCTTTCTTTCAGCACTGCAATGTTCAACATCACCTGGCAAACATCAGCTCTGAACGGAACCCTTGCCCAGGGCAGAAGCTGCCCTGACATCTCGTGGTGGAGCTGGCTCAACACCATCCAGGCCCCCTTCTTGTGGGTCCTGTTCGTGCTGGCTGCGCTCGAGAACATCTTCGTCCTCAGTGTCTTCTGCCTGCACAAGAGCAGCTGCACAGTGGCAGAGATCTACCTGGGGAACCTGGCGGCAGCCGACCTCATCTTGGCCTTCGGGCTGCCCTTCTGGGCCATCACCATCGCCAACAACTTTGACTGGCTCTTCGGGGAGGTCCTCTGCCGTGTGGTCAACACCATGATCTACATGAACCTGTACAGCAGCATCTGCTTCCTGATGCTGGTGAGCATTGACCGCTACCTGGCCCTGGTGAAGACCATGTCCATGGGCCGGATGCGCGGCGTGCGCTGGGCCAAACTCTACAGCCTGGTGGTCTGGGGCTGCACGCTGCTCCTGAGCTCACCCATGCTGGCGTTCCGGACCATGAGGGAGTACAGCGATGAGGGCCACAATGTCACCGCGTGCGTCATCATCTACCCGTCCACCACCTGGGTAGTGCTCACCAATGTCCTCCTGAACCTGGTGGGCTTCCTGCTCCCGCTCAGTGTCATCACCTTCTGCACGATCCAGATCATGCAGGTGCTGCGCAACAATGAGATGCAGAAGTTCAAGGAGATCCAGACGGAGAGGAGGGCCACCGTGCTGGTCCTGACCGTGCTGCTGCTCTTCGTCGTGTGCTGGCTGCCCTTCCAGATCAGCACCTTCCTGGACACGCTGCAGCGCCTTGACATCCTCTCCAGCTGCCGGGATGTGCACGTCATCGACATCATCACACAGATCAGCTCCTACTTGGGCTACAGCAACAGCTGCCTCAACCCGCTGGTGTACGTGATTGTGGGCAAGCGCTTCCGGAAGAAGTCTCGGGAGGTGTACCACAGGGTGTGTGAGAAAGCGGGCTGTGTGCCTGAGCCTGCCCAGATGGAGAACTCCATGGGAACGCTGCGCACATCCATCTCGGTGGACCGGCAGATCCACAAACTGCAGGACTGGGCGAGGAGTGGCAGCGAGGGGACGCCGCCGGGGTTGCTGTGACTGTGCGTGGGGACAGGTTTGCTTCAGCATGGGCCTGGCAGGGAGCAGAGGGCATCCCTGTGACCTTGAGCAGTGAGTCAGCAGCTTCAGGAAAACCCAGGAGGGTGATTCCTGCCGGCCCCATTGCGGGAGCAGGTCTGCAACAACAGGGCGGGCAGAGCCCAGTGAGGACTCCCTCCGCACGACAGTATTAGTCTCATTGCTGCCACGCCTGCTCCTTCCCAAAAGTGGAGGGGTCCTGGGGCAGGGGCGGGAATGACTGAAGGACACTCTGCCCCTCCCTGCCCTGCCGTGACTGCGCAGATCTCAGAACTGCCACCCAACCACGCAGCACCTGGTGGAAGCTTTGTCCTGGTGTTCATGAACCCGTGCAGCTCAGACTTTGGAGGGTGAGTTCTCAGTTAAACTCTGAGGGGTCCCTGGTAAGAACCCAGAGACCAGGATTCCGTGGCTCCTCCTCTCCTCTGTGCAAAAAAGAACCCCACAGGCACTCACTGCGTACTTCCTGCGTATGCAGCAGCGGGCACTGGGGAGAGAGAACAGTCTCCATCTCAAAGAAGCTCAGAAACTCCACGGGAAGAGGAGGAATGCGGGCAGGCATGCACCAGCAGGCTGTCTGTCCTACTGTGCTCAAGCCAGGCCCTGCAGCCAGCACGGTAACCCAGGTCCCCACTCAGCCTGAACTAGGTGCACAACACCCTTGCCTCTGCCTCAGTTTCCCCTGTGTAACATGAGGTTGCAGGAGGGTTAAAGGTGGTAATGGGCATAAGAGGACTTTGAGAAGTGAAAGGTGCTATATACTTGTGAGGCCTCCTTATGCTCATGGAATGGGAGTAAATCAATTATCAGGAAAAGACAGCGTGGTTCAGAGACAGCTGTGGCTGAGAACCGTGAGCAGGCGATTCATCCCGCCCAGCCCTCTGCCTCTCCTCCCCGTCACCCCACACATGCGTGAGGATGCATGCACACACACGCACACACACGCACACACATGCACACACACGCACACACACGCTTGGGGGAGGCCCTCCCACGTTAGGATTGTGACAAACCTGGGAGAGATTTCCGACGGGACCACTGCACTCGGACCCTGGCCTGCTTCACCTGGTTCCTGTCCTCACCTGGCGTATTGGACTGTGGCCCAGGGGGACCCAGAGAGAAGCGTGAGTAGGAAACAGTGAGGGCGCCCGAGGGCAGCAGCCCATGGATACCCCAAAGCACGACCTCTGGGTCTGACTTCCCTACACAGCAGGCTGAGCCCCGCATCGCTGAGGGTGAGGGTGGGGGTGAGGCCTTGTCCAGCTGGGCAGGCTGGGCCAGGGCATGCATGACCCTGAGGAACCCTTGGGGACAAGGTAGCCACAGGATGAAGAGCCGCAGCTACACAGAGATGTGAGGGCAGCCACCCCAGCAGCTTCCACTAGAGGCCAGGGAGAGGCGGGGTCGGGGAAGAAGGCGCAGCAGCACCTCTGGAGGCAGAGGGCATGAGTCGGTTCTCCTCGGGGAATTCATTTCGCTTTCTACTCCTCTTAATAATCTGCCTCCTGCAGCCAGCACAGAGCCAAGCCCCCTGGGGAGACGGGAAGGAACCTGCCATTCAGGCTCCAACTTCAAGGCACATAGGATCAAGGTAACTCAGATCAGTGAGCTCAGGAGAGATCGGAAATGAGTCTGGTAGCTGTCTGTGTGTCTGGAGAGGCCAGACCCAGGCCTGGGGTAGCACAAAGCCCATATATCCAGACCAGTCTCACTCTGAATATGATCGCAAAAAGGAGGCCCCAAACTCCTTCCTCTCCCCACTTCCCCATTCCTTTGTCCCAATAA
Source organism: Dasyprocta punctata (assembly GCA_004363535.1). Lineage (NCBI taxonomy): Eukaryota > Metazoa > Chordata > Mammalia > Rodentia > Dasyproctidae > Dasyprocta > Dasyprocta punctata. Next base: position 6,785 of record RJWM01039538.1, read on the forward strand.
ACAAACAAACATACTCACCTCTGGCTGGAGAAAGAAAAATGACAGAAGACAGACCCTTGTAGTGTGACAACAAAGCCCCCTACCCTGCGCTCAGAGTGAGGGGGGCTGTACTTGGCATGTGCACCGCATCATGGCAGAGGGGACGACGGGCGGAGTTCTGTGGTCAGTTTGGGGGCTTCCCATGGCCCAGGGTGCCTGGGTCTGAGGATTGGGGGACCCAGTGCTGTGTGATGATCCCTTGATCAAGAGCTGGGTCCTCGAAAAGCCAAAGAGTTGTGGCATTGTGAGGAGGAAGCCGTCCGTGTACCAGGAGGAAAAGGGCGCCACACCGACACCCGCACAGCATAATGAATGGAAGAGGAGATTTTACACAGCTCTTTCTTTGCCGTAATTCCTGAAATCCCTGCATTTTGTCTCAGGGACATTATCTTGGGCAACTGGAAGCCTCGTGGAGTGGAAGATTCATTTACTTACTTGATCTTATGTCATGTAGGTCAATGGTCTCTAAATTTTGCAATTTTGAATCTTTATAAGTGAGAGAAAAAAAAAAAGACCCAACATGTACACTTAGGTACTCAAACATACGCTAAAGTATATTCAGTAAGTAATGGAAGAAAATTTCATGAAAATGTTATACTTTTCCCCCACCCCTCACGCCTCCATGGATTACTCATTGCCAAATCTCCATCAGGGGCCCAAGCGTCTTCACGAGGTCCTAGAGTCACTCCTGCACACAACATGCATTTTTTGAGCTCTTACCGTGTGATCTTCCCCTCAAATCAGGAGTCCACTATTATGTCCAGATAAAAAGTCACTGCCTGCACAGTCCCAGCAACTGGGAACTTTTTGTCCATTTCGTTTTGGGATCATTTTGTTAGTCATGATATGTTTAACGAATCATTCACTGATTCATCAAACAAAAACTTGCATTTTGTGTCCCCATAAATAGCACTGCTGATCCACGCACCCACTCACACATACCAGGAACCTGGGCTCACTGTTCTGAGCATTGTCTTTGCCACCCCTTCCCCAGCCCCAGTGGCTCAGCACCCCCTTACATTCTATCCCCGAGGGCTTCCTGGATCTGTCTGCTTCTTTCTGGATGCAGCTGCCATATCCTCCTGGTCCCTCTACTGAGCCATGCCCATCCCCAAACCCTTGGCCTCTGTTAACGGCTTGTATCTAGATGTCTCCCCAAAGCCCCAGGCACTCTTAGGTGGGGCTTTGGGGAGGTGGCTGGATCATGGCTGTGTGATACTGGATTCATTCAGTGATTGGTTCAGCATAGCTCTGGGTGTGGATAACAGAAAGGCCCACCTTGGGTATGGGCGGCACCAACCGATAGGCATAAAAAGAAACAAAAGAGAAAGAGGCTCACCACTTCCTGCCTTCCCTGCCATGGGCTGTTTCTCGTCTACCATGATGCTCTGCCTTGCAGCCAGCTGATGATGGACTAAAAACTTTACGCATTGTGAGCTAAAATAAACTTTTCCTCCCTTACCTTGTTGGTGTTGAGTATTTTGCCCCAGCAATGAAAAAGTAAGTAAGACGGTGTCTTTTGTGCATCTGTAAGAACACAGGTGCACCCATAGGAGGCCGTGAGCATGAAGAGCAGAGCCAGACACCATGGCACTGGGGGAGGGGGATGCGGTTCCCCTCCCAGCTCTGCCCTGGCCTTTGTCTGCCTGCAACCTTCACTCCGTCCTTCACCCTTTCTGAGTCCACCTTTCCTTAACAGGAGAATGTCATCTATGTCACAGTCATTAACAAAATGATTGTAGGAAGTGTTTGGCAAATGCCTGGCACACAGTAGGCACTGAACATGCGTTCACTGGGGTTACTGGGATAGGATGAGGATGTGGGAATGAGGGCACTGTTCCAGGAGAACCCTGGGTTCTGGGCCTCGGAACCAAGCTAGAAAAGCCTAGGCCTTGTGTGGACAGTGGTTCGGCTGATTGTTTTCTGGCTGCATGATAGTACCACAACAATACATTCAGTAGAAGCCACATTTGGAATCTAGCTGCTTTTCCTATAGTACATGGTCCCACCCTCTCTTAGTGTTGGCCCCCAGCAGTAACCACAGCTCCCAGGCAGCCCTCAGATCCCAAGAGGAAATGACTGACAGTCTGCAGTGTGCTGTACCCCCAAAGTGGCCTATAAACAGGTCAATGCATCCCACGCACCCCTCTTAGGATAAAGTTCTACATCTGTATATGGACCCCTTCCTGCCTGCCTCTACTTCCCTGTTCATTCCCCCCCTCCATCCACACCAGACCCAAGCGCTGAGGTGGATCCCAGGAGGCACTGAGTTCTCCCTCTGGTCTGAACCCTTCACTGAGCATCCTGAGCCCAAGATCCTAAAGTAGCGCCCTTGTCCAGGGCAGTGAGATATGGGCACGATGTAGCATTTGTTCAGGACACAAGGTGGGGAAACCACATGGCTGGAACCCAGAGCGGGGGTCTCGGCAGGTAAAGTGTGGCGCACAGCCTCTACCCGCCTCCAGCCAGCCAGGAGCAGACGCTTCACAGCTCACCCTGCTGGGCTCCATGACTTCAGAGAACCATGCAAGGAGCCAGGCTCCTGAGCCCACCCTGGCAGTCGGGGTGAGGACGGGGGGCAGAGAGGCACACGGGTGCCGCTGACCCCTGGGAGCCCACACTCAGGATGATGGCACTGAGCTGTTTGGAGCCACTTGAGTGCTATCTTCATGAGCCAGTGCCGTGCCCCAGCCTCCGTTACCCAATCCCTGCCCCACTGCAAAGCCTCCCCCACCCCACCCTTCCCCCCATCCGGGAGGACGTGGGGGTCGGGGATGAGCACCGAAGGTCAGAGTTTGGCAGTAGCCCTGGCTGACAGCTGAAGCTTATTTGTGGTTCTCGGCTGAGACTGGGCTTGGTCAAAGCCCCTCAGGGTGACTCCTACTGTGCTGTACGCTGGATGGACGCCCCCCGCCCCCCAGAAAGACAGGGTGGTTAGGACTCCACTCCCGGTATGAGCACTAAGGCCAGAGATGGCAGGGACTTGCTAAACCACACAGTTCTTAAGGAGGGTGCTGAGCAGCTCCGGCTGCTCTGGGGGACACACGTGTGACAGGGCACACGACCGCCACCGAGGAGCCCTCAACACAGCTGTTCCTAAGAAATGCTTCTCAGACAAGGCTCCGACTACTTTTACCACAACAAGCAACTATGCCTCTTCTAGACCTTGTGCGTGCAGACAGCCCCAGCTTAAAATAGTCCCACTTAACGTTTTTGGACTTTACGTAGTGCAAAAGCAATGCACCTTTGGTACAAACTCCGAGTCCAATTTTGGGTGCTGTGAAGTTTAAGTGAGATAAAGCTATAGTAGGGAGTTAAACAATGTCCCCCTAAGAAAAGTCCACTTAGAATTCGAACTGTGATTTTTGTCTTGGAATAGGGTCTTTGCAAAAATAAATAAGAGAAAAGGTGGTTTTATTGGATTAAGATGGGCGCTTGATCCAGTGACTGGTGTCTTGTAAGAAGGGGTTGCCGGGCGTGGTGGCACACACCTGTTATCCCAGCACTCAGGAGGCTGAGGCAGGAGAATTGCTGCGAGTTTGAGGCCAGCCTGGGCTACAAAGTGAGCTCAAGGCCAGCCTGAACTGCACGGTGAAACCCTGTCTCAAAAAGACAAAAAGAAAGAAGAAAAAGGGGTGAGAATCACAGAGACACCTAGAAAAGTCATAAGGAGGAGACAGAAAACATGATGCTCTGTAGGCCAAGGAAAACAAAGGACACTTGGAGCCACCTGAAGCCACGTGAGGCAAGCAAGGGGTGGCTTCTCCCTGCGAGCCCCAGGACACCCAAACTCTGGTTCCAGCCTTGAGAATAGCTAGGCAGGGAAGACTTCCAAAAAAACAGATCCGCCACCCTACAGAACGTCAGGGCCTGTCTCCAAGCAGAGGCTCTCAGGAATTCCTCCGAGTCGCCCCACCCTGGGGAGCCCAGGCCCCCGAGAGCGCCCCCCAGGTCTGCAGAGCCCGGACCTGGGCACCCTGCGTCTCTTTTCAGCCCGGGCCAGGCTGACTCAGGGCGCCTCAGACCAGGTCAGATGGAGGCCAGGAGCTCAGCTTGTGGCTGTCTGACAGCCCCACACTGCTCTGCCTGGCAGGAGGTTGTTTACCGACGCCCCGGAAACATGGCCAAAGATGGTTTCCGAGCCTGCTGAGCCTGCTCAGTACGCCGCGTTGAGTCACCCTCCAAGCTGCCCACGGAGCCAGCAGCGGCCATCTGCTTCCTCTGCAGCCCAGCCCGAGGCGGAGGACAGCTGTGTGGCCTCTCGGGCGCTGCCTTCTTGTGCAACAGCAAAAGGATGATGAAATTGGGAGGCCAGCCGGCTCTCCACACGATCTCTTGGGGCCCTGAGCTTCTGCAAAGGGGCCATTTGAGGACGCCGAGGCTCCAAGAGGTGGCAGCGTAGAAAACTGCTGGGTCACCTGCTTGGCAGTGATGCACCCAGGACCCAAGCCCCGCGCCTGCCCGCCCTGACTTCCGGGTTGGTCCTTGAGGCCCAGGCTCCTGCCTGCCTCCCGGATCAGCTCTGTGTATGCGGCGCCTGCCCCGGGAGGAAGGAGCCCCGGGACGTAGCGCCGCAGAGGGCTGTGCCCTGGTCCGGTGGGCGGCCCGCGCTCCTCCCCGTTCCGCTCAGCCGGAGGGCGCCTCGCAGTCATCCAGGCCCCGACCCCTTAGGTCACCGGGCTTGTTCTCCCCGGTGCGGTCCCAGCACCCACCATCTTTCCAGAACTGCACGACTCTTCTTCCAAATTTTTGCCTATTTTAGTCCCTTTATTTACTTTTGCAGAGTTTGCCAAAGTTTCACCAAAAAGAAAAAGACCCTGGATCTTGGTTACATGTCTGGAAAATGCAACCAGTGCGTCCTCCTGGTGGAGGTTTGCGGTTGTGGGCCCGAGGAGTCCTGCAAGGGCGTCTCCTCCACGCCACTTGTCTACCTGGGCTCCCCCAGGGCTAAAGACAGAGCCCTGAGGCTCTGCCCCCGCCACGCCTGCCTGGTCTCCCTGCAGGCTTCCTGTCGGGGTCTCCAGGCCTCACTCCCACCTGCTCCTCTCTGCTTAGGTGGACCCGCTGTCTGGTCTCAGCAGGAGGACGGCTGGAGAGACCACGTGTGTGCTGTACCTGCGAGCTCGGCTGGGCTCTAACACTCAGGTATTCAGTCAAACACAGAAAGGAGGCAATTTGTGGATGTGGCGATACTCTGCGGCCAGCTGACCTTAAGTGGGAAGAGATCACCCTGGACAACATGAGGACCGAGCGAGCCACAGTGGAATCAGAGGACAGGCCAAGGCGAAACCACGGGCCTCCAAGGAAGACCAAGAAATTCTACCTGAGGGGGCAGCGTCAGCCCCTGCCTGCATTTCCAGCCTGCCGGATGGATTTGCCTATGGATTTAGATCTCGGCTTTGTCGGCCCCAACGCAGGAGCCAGGGTTGAACTAACACTTAAGCGCAAGTATGGTGGTGGATAGATGGTAGAGAGATAGATAGATAGATAGATAATAAATAGATGATAGATGATAGGTAGATGATAGAGAGATGATAGAAAATAGATAGATGATAAATAGATGATAGGTAGGTAGATGATAGATAAATGGATGATAGAAGATAGATGATAAATAGATGATAGATAGAAGATAGATAGAGACAGATAGATGATAGATAGAAGATAGATGATAGATAGATGATTGTACACAGATGATAGAAACATAGATGACAGGTTGATAGATAGATGATAGATAAATAGAATATAGATAGATGATAGACAGATTATAGATACATGATAGACAGATGATAGATGCTAGGCAGATGATAGATAGATAGATAGATGATAGGTTGATAGATGATAGGCAGATGATAGATGATAGAGAGAGAGACAGACAGATGATAGATGATACATGGGTGATAGATGATAGATAGATACATACATACATAGATATATAAATAGATAATAAAGATAGAAAGACAGAGGTGGGTAGAGAGGTAAATGATATTCAGGAGAGGGATGGAGAGACAGCAATAACAAGAGAAAGAGAGAGAGAAACAGAGACAGAGAGAAAGAGACCCTAGGGGCTCCATCTCCCTGGAGCCCCCTGAGCCTCTCTGCCAACTGTGAATTCTCAAATGCACAGGTGTCTTTGCAGGAGCAGCCTCTGGTCCCAGCTCCACTGGAGAGAGGGATTTCGGTATTTCAAGTGCATCTCAAATTGAAGTTCAAACAAATTTTTCTGATCCTCTCATTAAGAAACACAGTCTCTAGACAGGAGTGGTGCATGCCTGTAATCCCAGCTACATGGGAGGCTGCAGCAGAAAGACAGCAAACTTCCAGCTCAGCTTGGAGAATTTAATGACTTAAGGAGACTCAGTCTCAAAATGAAAAATAAAAAAGGTTGGGGATGTAGCTCAGTGTGAAGGCCCTGGGTTCAGCTCCAAGTGGAGACAGAGAAAACAAGAGGGGAGGGAAGGGGAGGGGAAGAGAGGAGAGGGGAAGGGAGGGGAGGGGAGAAAATGAAATTCTCTTTCATTTCCCCCACCTAGTAAATGGGCAACCCCCAGTCGCCTGAGTCAGACACCTGGAAGCGTCTCCCCTCCCTGGTTCCCTCTTCCACACACCATGCATCGCCAAGCAGCCAGCTCTTCCTCCAAGACCCATCTCAGCCCCCTTTGCTACCCCCTCCTCCCCAGTCCTGGTCCTGACCCTGTCATCCCCTTGCCTCACCAGCCAGGGAACCTCTCCCAAGGCTCAGCAGCCATGGCGCTTCCTGTCCAGTGGGCATGGCCCCACCTAGGGCCCCTTGGGGAATGAAGGGCTGGCACCCACTGGGGAAAGGCTCCGCCCACCATCCTGCCTCAGCCTGGAGCACCCCGCGCGATGACAGGGAGCTCAGGCCTCAGGTTCCCCTCAGACAGCTTTAAAGCGTCACCCCATCCACAGAATCTCACAGTCAGCAGAGTCCCCCCGAGGCTGTGGTTCAGTCTTTCCTTTTGCCTGACCTTCCTTTCCGGGCCTGGGTCCTGACCCCTAGGCCTCCTGCAACCTACAACATCAGAGAGCTAGGAGCCTTCAACTGTTCTGCTGGGCCAGGGCTGAGCTGCCCCTGTCCAGCCTCCGCCCTTCTCCAGCTGTTCAGGCACCGCACCCAAAGCACTCTTTCTACACCTCTCCCCCGCCCCAAGCCCCCGGGCTGCCCAGCCTCGGGATCTTTGCTTCTGCTCTGTCTGCTGCCTGCATCAGCCGCTCTTACTCTACAGCTGGGCTCTTCTGACCATCCAGGCCTCAGCACAGTTCCTGAGTTCGAGCCCTCCCAGCACTGAAGTGTCCACAGCCCAGCGCCCTGAGTTCACCGCAGTCACAGTGATGCGTGGGCCGCTCCGCCGTGTCTGCCTCTGTGTCATGGGGGTGGCCCTCGTGCGGGCTGGGACGGTACTCAGTGATCCCAAGTCTTCAAGAAGAGGTCTGGTTGTCAGCGATGCCAGTGCCCCTGAGCACAGAGCTCTGGGGCTCCCCCAAGCGGCCCCGTCGGGAGGAGCAGCAGCACCCTGATTTACGCCGGAGATAAGGACTGTGCAGCCTCCGCTGTAACGTGCGGGATCCAACTGCATCTCTGTGAGGAGCATCAACGTGAAAAGCTGAGCTGGTCCTGTGCCCCCATTCTTGGCTGTACGCATGGGCCAAGCAGGAACCCAGGCAGGCTGGAAAATAGAACAAGAGCTTTGTCCGGTGGGCACTGCCTGCCAGGCTACAAGGAGAAAGGGTAAAGGCCTGGGAGGTGCTCCTTAGTATCCACCCATCTGGGCACGCTGGGGTCCCCGGGTGTTGGCGACCCTGTGGGCCACACTCTAAGCAGGCAGGTTTGAACCATCCTAGACTTGCCCAGACCCCACAGCTGGCTTCCAGGAAGTCTTGAGGCAGCTGGCGTACACCCTGCCCCACCTCTCAAATACAGTTCACACTGGGGTCCACACTGTCTGCTGAATCCTCTTGCTTGCACCAAAGCCTGAGTCCATGCAGCCTGCCCAAGGAGGTGGGGTGAAGTGGTCCCCAAAGAAAGAATGAGGAATCGAGTGAGGGGCTGTGTGTGTGCTTCTAGGACACATACTGGTCCTTTCACCAAGTAAGCAGTGTCTTTCTCAGCTTACTTGGCATCCAGACTTCTATTCATTTCTCAATACCCAGCTCAAAAAACCCTCCACCATGCAGTCTTTCCAGGCTTCTCCAGAGAAAAAGAACCAATGGGAGATACAGATGACAGAGAATTAGCTCAGGAGGATATAGGGGTTCAGAAATCCCATGATCTGCTGCTGTCTATCATACCCAGCAAGCAGCAGAATTAATCTTTTCCATCTTCATACCAGACACAGCCTCAGCCCCCTGCAGCCTTTCAGCATTCCACACTTACTGTCACCAGGCAGCCCCAGGGGCAGGAGGAGGCTCTGTCACCCTGTGCCCTGGAGCACGCTGGGCCTGGCACCCCCGAGGGGTTCACAGCGTGTTTGCTGGCATGACATCCGTGTTGCCAAATAAACAGGGCTGTGATTTGTCAGCGAGGCCTCCCTGAGCACCTTCTCTGCAGCACCGCTGCTGCGGGAGTCGGGACGGGACCTTAATCCAGAGAGGGAGGGGCGGCGGGCGGCTGACTGCGTCACGGAGCGGTAGGAGAGCCTGGACCCGAGTGCTTCTCCGGCTAAAAGCCAACCAGAACGGCAGCACCATCATAACATCCGGGTGACTAAAGCCGTCTCACCGCAGAGGCGTCTCCTGATAGGAAGGGGTTTTCCCCAGAGGCAAACGCCGGCTCTTCCAGACTTCTGTCTCCTGCTGGTGCTTGGATTGCCGCCCCCTCTCCTCTCCTCCTCTCCTCCTCCTCTGCCTCCTCTTGTTCTTGTTCTTCTCTTGCTTCTCTTCTCCTCTTCCATCTTCTCTTCCACAAGTTTTAGGTCTCTAGCAACAGGAGAAAACTACGGGAAAATTTGAAGCACAGTTAGTTCCACTGAGGCATCAGTCACAGATGGCAGAAATGTAGAGAGTCCCCGCTCTGACGGGAGAGGGAGCCCCTGTGTTCCAGACGTGGGGGCTGCCCCTCAGGGGCCGGAATGGCAGCCTAGAATCCTGGCCTGGCTGCATCCCACACAGTTCAGGCCTCTGGACGCAGCTATGTCTTAGCAGTCCACATAGCCATAGCTTCCATGGCTTTGCTTATGTGACCTGCTGCCTGACTCCCGAAGAAAGCCAGGAC
>RJWM01039539.1:0-16047 GCA_004363535.1 Dasyprocta punctata
AGAAGCAGAGAGCCAAGAAACCTGGTCATCGGAGTCGTCATCGTCGTACTCTTCCTCCACCACCTCCTCCCCCTCCCCCTCCAGCACCGCCCCCGGCGCCCGCGCCGCCACCTGTCACCGTGTGCCCCATCATAATCGTGTGCTGCTGTGCGTGCCGCGGCGTGTGCGTGAACAGAGGCCCGGAGGTGAGGGGCTGGGCACTGTGATCCCACCTTGGGCTCTGGGGGACAGGGGCTCTGGAGACCCGGCAGGGACTGTGCTGCTTGAGCTGTGTGGGGATCCCATGGTGCCAGAGGACAGCTCGAGATGCCCCGTCTAGGTCAGGGAGGGCAGCAGCCAGAGGGGCTCACCCTCCCCCACACCCGGCCTGTCCCACCCAGGGATCTGTGGCTTCCTCCTGGGGGCACCCTGCCTCTGTGTCCCCACCGCTCTGCTGAGAAGCCAGCCCTGCCCCATCACCTGCTGGGGACACTGAGAAGCCAATAACTGCCCTGTGAAGCGAGGGCACCACTGTCAGTGGAGGGTTCTGGCTGCAGGGACATCCCCGCCCACCCACGGGGCCAGAGGGCCAGCACTTCTTCAGGGAGCCAGAGCGCCCCCTCCCTGGGCCAGGCTCCTGCCATCCCCTCTCTGCCTTCCTGTCCTCTCCCTTGGCTTCAAGCACCAGCCCCTGCACAGAACTTGGGCCTCCCCTGCCTCTGCGTGCCCATTTGCCCTTTCCTGGGCTCTTGTCCAGCCCCGAGCCCACCGCTATCCCCCTTGACACCCTCTGCTTTCTGCTCACGGGCCTCTCACCTCTGATCTCCAACAGCAGCTTCTGGCTTCTTTGTGGCCCCAACCCCGCTTTGACTCCAGAATACAATCACTCTGATCCCCGAGACATCCAGGCCTGCTGACCTCCCAAGGGCACCTTGAGCTTGGCCTCAGTGTGGCTCTGGGGACAGAGCTGTCAGGAGTTCTGGTCCTGACCCTGCTGGAGGCTGTGTCCTGGCTGTGCCTTTCCTCTTGGGCCCATGTCTTTGTTCCGCTTCTCACTGCTGGGACAAATAACTGCCAACCAGAGCTAAAGGAGGAAAGGTTTATTTGGCTCACAGTTTGTAGAGGTTCAGTCCATAGCTGGCCAGCTCCAAGGCAGGGAGGTGGGGCAGAGGGGCATCATGGAGAAAAAACAGTCCATGGCAGCCAGAACGCAGCAGACACAGCGAGCAGAAAACAGCAAGACAGCACCCTCTTTCCGTCCCTTAGAGTCCATCCAGGTTACACACTCCGAGGGTGGGTAGCACCCATACTCAGGGTGGGCCTTCTCATAAACCACACCGAAAACTATGCCAAGCCCATCAGTAGACTAATTTAGTAATCACACACCCTTTAGCCCAGTGTCACAAACCCTAGATCCAGCCACCTCTGAAAAAGTCCCACCTTTGACTCTCTGAGGCTTTGGGGGGACATCTAGACAAAAGCCATAATACCCTGTCTGCTTTTCAGGGTACTGTGACCATGTGCAACTTTGGTCACCCCAGCTGCCACCAAGTGCCACTGATATGGCCTCAGCCCAGTGACAAGGTGAGGAGGACACAGGGAGGCTCCTGCCGGGCACAGTGGCCCCTGTTCCTCTCGGACCCCTGTCCTCTGTGCTCTGCGCTCTGTCCAGGTGGGGCATGTGCTGATCAGACGACCAGGTTGTAAAGGTCCATCTCTGTCCCTGTGTGGACACAGTTATGAGTATCCTCCTTGGAGTTTTGGTGCTGAGGGCTGGTGTTCACCAAGATTTCCTGTGGGCCGGTGCCACGCTGTGCTGTCCTGGTTTCCCGATTAGACCTCCGAGCAACTGAGTGAGAGTTTCAGGCACTTTCCCAGGTTCTGTCGAAGGCAGAAACCTGCAGAGTTTATGACTTGTTCCTGGCCACAAGCCTGGGCCTGGCTCCCACCTCCCCTCCAAGGGTGTGGACCTGCACCCTTTCAGACCCACCACTCCGCCCCCAGCCCGGCTGTTTTCAGACGCCTGGACCACGTCTGGGAGAGTGGAGGCTATAGGGCAGCACCAGGGCAGGGCTTCGCCCGGGCCCCGCCTCCAGCCAGCCACCTGCAGCCTCTGCCCCATTCCAGGGCACTCGGCCACCTCCTGTGCCTGTTCTCCCTCCAGGGCAGCTGCACCGACTTTGACCTCCTGAAGATGCTCTGTGCCGAGGGATCCTGGGACCCCAGGATCTGCCTACAGCCCAGCCAGGACAGCCTCCCCCTGGCCTACTGCTCCCAGTGCCACCACCCCACGCAGACGGCCTGCAGACCCACGCTGTCTCTCCCACCCCCATAGCCACCCGCAGGCCCCGTGTGTGTGGATGAGAGCACACAGGCATGGAGCCTTGGATTCTAATAAACCACAGTTGGGTTTTGCTGCTGAGCAGAGCGGGTCCGTCCCTGGGAGACGCTCCCATGTCTGAGATGTGATTACTCTGCAGCGCCAGGACGCGCCCCCTCCTGCCCTGTGGATGCCGGGCAGGGTGACCCCACTGCCAGCTGTCTGCCTTCATCTGTCACCAAGGGCTGGGAAACATGGGTACTAATGTCGAGTCCTCCATGAAAACCAGAATTCCTAGTTGTTGAACAGCAAATGAAACACTTGAGTCTATGCTTTTCAGTTACTTGCTCTAAGGCACAGGCAGGTTGAATATACCCAGCTGGGTTTGTCATCAGTGTGGATTGAATGGGTGGACGGCGATGACCACGTCATCCCCCACGTTTGCAAAGGAGAGGGTTTGGTGGAAGCGCTCAAAGCAGGGGCGTAGTGGTGGTTTGCGGCATGTCAGTAGATCCAATAACTTCGACCTCGAAAGTATTAATTAGTGTGTCAGTCTCAGGAATCAGCCCTGCCCACCTGTGCCTCAGTTTCTATCAGTGGATGAGGGGACTGTGCATCCTCCAAAACACTCGTACATTCCAAATGCACACCACAAAACCACAGAGCACACCCTCTTTTGTATATGCTACATGCTATCATCAACTCGTGCCAAATGTAAATATACAGCACATCACGTTTCCCAAAGAGACACACAGCGTATACCAGAAACATGCATACCACACTCCATATACACGTCAGACCAAAAAACATTCCGTATATCCTGTCTTAGTTACTTTCTCGTTGCTGGAATGAAATATCTGACACATGGAAGTTATAGGGGGAAAGCTTTAAGTTAGCTCACAGTTTGTGGAGGTTTCAGTCCATAGTCAGTTGACTCCAAGGCAGGGTGGCATGGCAGAGGGGTTTGGTAGAGGAGAAACAGCTCATGGCATGGCAAACAGAAATCAGTGAGACTTCCTCCTTTCCCTTTTTATTCCACTCAAGTTGCAAGCCTATTGGCTGGTGCACCCACATCCAGACAGGGGCTTCCTTCTTCAATAAATCCATCACCGACACTCAAATCTGTGCTAAATAACAGACCAATCTAGAGTCACACACCCATGACCTAGTCACTCCCAAAAGCCCTATGTATAAGCACATGAAGCTTTGTGGAGCTTCTAGATACAAGCTTAACATATACCCTCAAATGCACACTACATATACCATACATCAGCATCACAATACACCCTGATTCACAATCCCCAAAAGCATACTGCAAGCACATCATTCTATAGACTTAGCAGCCATGCACAAATTGTACCCCTATGCACCCCATAAACACACACATGCACACACACACCCCTCATACACCAACACAACACATCACGTACACACTTCCAAAACACCCAGTGCACGCATACATACCACACTACATGTATCATATCCACCATCCATGTACCATACTGCTAATGTACACCATACACATCCACAAATACACAAATCATGTATTACTACCACACACAATATGCGTCTTTTACATGTACGATGTATAGTTCATACAGCAAGCATGATGTATGCCAAAATTAAAACACCCATCACACTCATCAGAAAAGTATCCCAAAAGATGTACCCACAGCATAAAACATACACAAAAATGAAGCATCACGCATCTACATCAGACAAGTACACATCATGCACACAGCACCCCATGCATGCAGTCACGCAGCACAAAAGCTCAGCACTCCCACTCTGTATTGCATATCACATACACTCTACGTCCCACAGAGCACGCACACCACACGATACTGGTCCACATAACCCCCTGCACCCCTCTGCCTGTGCTGCCACCCCTCAGCTCTCACCAGTGCGCAGCGGGGAAGGCTCCACAGATCTGAGTTCAACGCTGGCCCTTGTCCCAGTCTGAGATGGAGAGTGGAGACGGGGCAGGAACGTGAGCCTCAGGCCCTGGAGAGGCGACGCTGGGCCACGCCACGTCCACTCATGCAGACACACAGTCGACTTTCCCGTGCAGGTCCAAGTTATGCCAAACACGTGTTCTGGGCTGTCTGCAATCACTGTCAGCTGCAAGAGAGAGGAGCGGGCTGGGTCCCCGAGGCAGGGACTGGAGGATGCACCGTAGCTTCAGAGCCAGTACACAGTGTCATCGCCCTCAGGCCTCAGGGATGCTGGCTTCTGCACACAGCCAGGCTCAGGACGTGGGGAGCTCTGTATCGCTCGGTGGGGTGCTGTGTACTGAAACCTGTTGGTGGTCCTTCTGCCCGGCCCACCTCTCACCTCCATCTCCTGGGGCCCTAGGAGCTGCCTAGCAGTTTGGTCCCGAGTGGGGCTGCAGAGAGCTCCAGTCCCTCGGCGTGAAGCACCTGGAAGAGGTCCTATTCATCAGTACAAATGCAGCAAACAAATGCCCCATGTTCCGAGCTGTGTGAGGCTGACGGGCAGAACCAGGTGAGCCTAGGCCCACAGTGCAGCAAAGGATACAGAGGACGAACCACTCACCTCCAATACTCTCATTAAATCCATTTAGCGCTAGATGTCCACTCATCACAGCGATGATCATGCTAGACACCCTCTCGGCTGCCGGGGAAGTAAGATGGGTGGTGGGCAAGGTCCCGGAGTGACCAGCTGAGCAGCAGGCTTCCAGGCCCAGCATGGCCTATAGCAGGCAGGCAGGGTGCTCCCGGCAGGTACCCAAATCCCAGCACCTGCAGGCCCAGAGAGCCCAGCGTGAGAAGGGGACCTCGCCCAGGACCATGGTACAGATGAAGAGACGGGTTCATGGTCCTTCCTACCAGGGACCCAAACCCTTGCTGTCCCCCAGGCTGCACATCCTCCCCCCAGAGGACAGCACAGTCACGCGCCCACCAAACCCGGCTCATCCCTGGGTGCAAGGAGCAGCACAGCTTCCCCTGTGGAGGTGCCCAGGGAGGGGTGCCCCCACTGCCTGCTCCTGAGCAGAGTTCTGGACGGCAGAGTCCATTCTTCCGCAGTGCGGTCTCCATCCGGCCCCACCTCTCCTGCCCAGAGCTGCCAGCCCACAGTGCAGAGGGATGTCTGTCCTGGGCTACAGAGTCGTTTGTGTGGTCTGAGATGCAGGTCCAGGAGCAGGTGGGCAGTGGAAGATGGGAACGGAGAAAGGGAAGAAGGTCTGGGCCCTGGACAGCATGGGCTCCTCACGCTGGTCCTCGGGCTGGTCAGGCCCTGGACTTTGTCCTTCTGCACAGAGCCCGGTGCAGGTCCAGCAGCCCAGAGTGACCAAGCCTCCTGCGTGCACCCACGGAGCCTCCTGTCCTGTGAGAACCATGCTGAGGCTGGCACTGTACCCACCACACAGGGCCGGGATGGGATGGGGTACAGGCAAGGGGCTCCCAGAGCTGGGCTGGGGAGCCGGGGGTCTGCACACAGAGCTCCCCGGGGTGCGGCCGGCCCCCTGCAGCCGCCCTGAGGAGGAAGGCAGGTGCTCATCTCCAGAGTTGGCTCTTGCGATCTGAGCATTTGCCTGCAAGGAGAGGGAGAGCAGAAGTGGGGGTGACGCTCTAAGGTGGGGCCAGCATGGGCAGTGGGCTCCCCACTCTCTGAGCACTGTCTGCAGGTTGAGCTGCTAACTCGCGCTGTGCTAATGTTCTGTAGCATGATAAGATGGTGGTGGATCATTATTCTGAAAAATTCATAACAAAAGGCTGGAGGTAAGGAAAGGAGACAGAAAGAAACAGCTCCCGAGCCTTCCTATGGCCCGGCTGGCTATGCGGCAGCCCCGGAAAGGGGCAGACTGAGGGGCTCACCCTGTCTCCAGCTCTGTGCTGGCTCATTGCTCCTTTCCTCTCCAGGTGTTTGAGACTTCTGGCAGGTGGGAGCTGACAGCACTTCCCCCAGTAACACCTGATTTCGTCTGGGCTCATCCTGTCTCAAACACCCCTCGCTCTGTGCCCGCACCGTGGGCCCTGTGGGGAATTCCTGGTGAGGGTAGGACCCAGGGCCATGTAGCTTGAGTCTGGGACCCCAGGAGGACCCGCATGCCCGGTGCTGACCAGAAGCCAAGGACGCCCTGGCTGAGGCTCTGTCCTCCAGCAGGGAAGGACGGGTCCCACGGGTCACAGCTCAGCCTGCCCTGCGCTGTCCCCACTGCACAGACCCTGACCTGCTCCTCCCTTAGCCCCAGAGGGAAGGAGCCAGGCTGCTTCCTGCGCAGCGCGAGCCAAGGACCTCAGTGCTCCTGACACGGAAGGCCCCAGGTGGGGACGCGGCCGCAGGCTCCTGAGGCGGCCCAGCCCTGTGCCCAGGCTGCTGGGACGGGGCTGTCAGGGGCTGTTAGAGAGACGGGGCCGACCGAGGCAGGCAGCGCTGGCTCTGGCTCTGGTGGCAGCCCTGGGGCAGGAAGGGGGGCTGGGCTCAGGCTGATGGACTGTGACAGGCTGAGGCTGCGCAGCAAGGCCGCCCTGAGCGGGGACCCTGAGGGCGGCTTCCTCCTG
Organism: Dasyprocta punctata; assembly: GCA_004363535.1. Lineage (NCBI taxonomy): Eukaryota > Metazoa > Chordata > Mammalia > Rodentia > Dasyproctidae > Dasyprocta > Dasyprocta punctata. Next base: position 6,826 of record RJWM01039539.1, read on the forward strand.
GGGCAGAGACCCTGCTGTGGGCCAAGCGTGGAGGGCTCTGGACCTGTCCCTGCCTGGCCCTGCCCACGGCGGGAGGAGACGCAGCCAGTCCTGCTCAGGGGAGACCCGGCCCGCCCTGCCCAGCCCCTGCCCTCCCTGGCCCGGGTGCTGGCTTGCCCTGCTTCCTTCTCTGTTCCCGGTTTTATCCCAGGTCCCTGACAGCAGCTCCCCTCCCCGCGCCCTGCTCCTCCTCCCCCCTTGCTTCCCCTGCTCTGCCCAGGCACGGTGTTCAGGGCGCCTCACCACTGCGCCATCAGCAGCTCCACAGCACCCTCGGGTCCTCAGCCTCTGTGTGCAGGTGGCCCGCTTCCCCACAGCCCTCCCCGAGGCACCCTTAAGACCCAGGACACAAGGGCCCCTGGGGGCTGCCCTGCTGGGGCCCACTGAGGACCCTGCTGCCCAGTGCAGCCCCCACTCCTCCTCGGGTGCCCATCTCTGGGGCCGCAGCAGTGCTTCCCTATTTGAGGTGAGCCGTAATTCGACTCCTGGCTGGGTGTTAGACTCAATGAAGGACATGCCCAGGCTGGGGTTGGGGAGCACGACCTGGAGAAACCAACGCACTGGGCCCTGGGATGCAGCCCCGAGGAGGCGCGGGCCCTGCTGCTCCCAGCCCTGGGCCTGGCGCATTTCACGTGGGGGTCGGGGAACCTCGACGGCAGCGCTGCAGTCCCCGTAGGGCACCCAGGGAGTCAGGGTGACCTCCTGACCGTGCCTTGGCACCAGCACCTGGACACACACTTCCTCTCAGTCACAGTCATGCACTGACTCACGGATGGGAAAACACACTGACACAGAGGTTCACACGCTCCACACTCCCACGGAGACGCACTGACACATTGACAACACTCAAAGTCGCAATTTCACACAACCATTCATTCTCCCCCCCCACACACACACATTCAGCTGTACATTGGCACACCCATGTCCTCAAAGTTATAATCAAATGCGCACGCGCACGCGCACACACACACACACACACGCAGAACACAGGAGACAGACCCTGCACACCCCTCAGGGCGCCTCTCTTCCACCTGGCCTGCCTTCTATAGTCACCTGGTTTCTGGCCTTCCCCTTACCACTTACCCCCCATTTCCTCCTCCCTCCTTCCGGCTCAGGAAAGCTCTCCCCTCTGCTGCCATTCACACCTCCCCATCCTGTCGCAGACCACTGCCCTCTGCCCAGGACCTCTGGTCCTTGGCCTGGTGGCTGCAGCCTCCCTGGCTGAGCTGCCCGCTGCTCCCACCCTGGCTCCCAGCTCCGTTCACCCACAGCTGCTCGTCTGCCCGTCCTGACTTCCTTCCCAGCCTGGGGTCCCGGAGGGCAGGCCTTGTCCCTGCAGGTGCCCAGGCTCCCGCGCAGGGCAGCTGCACTGCTGAGACCCAGGGACCAGTTCACTCTGTCCCTGTCCCTGCCCAGTCACACTGGGCTCTGCACCCTACCCGAGGGACCCCACCGAGTCTAGCGGATGTGCAGGAGCCCGCAGCATGATGAACTGTACTTTATGTATTTCTCCACCGTGTCTTCCCTAGACGAGGACAAGGTAGACCAGTTCGACATGGCTTTTGATCTGAAATGAAGAGACAGGAGTTAGGGGATGAGGCGTCCTATCAAGGGGTGCTCACCCTCTGCCAGGTGGGGAAGGAGACCCTGGAGCCATGGCTGTCAGAGCCTTTAGTACCGTCACCAGGCCTGGAGCTGACAAGATGTGGCCAGTGGTTCTCCAAATGGACTCCTGGGTTCCAGGGCTCAGACCTGCCTTTGGAATGGGAACCCTTTGCAGGCTGTGTCTGTCCTGTACCCCTCGTCATGGCACCCCCGGATTCTGCTCACTCCCCACATTTCTCAGCACTATGGAGGCAGCAGTGTTTCCTAACAGAGCCTGGACCTCAGCCTAGTTGACCAATGACCCAGACTGCATGACACCTCAGCTCTGGCATTGCCTGGTAGCTTAGGAGAGGCAGACAGGCCGGCCACTGCTGCCCTGGTGTCAGCACTGTGGGCCACAGCAATAGCTGCAAGCTCTTTCCGGCCCCTCTCCCACATCCTGCTCCATTTTTGCCCACTCTGTCCCCGGATAGAGAAAGAGCAGCAGGAGGAGGTCAGGGCCTCGTGACCTCCCAGCCGGTGGGGATCGCACACATCTGTCCTGCATCCTTGTTAAAGGTGTCCGGGGTCCCACAGCTCTGCAAGTGAAGCATCCTGGGGCAGGGGAGAGCCGTGTCTGATATGGAGGGACAGGTGACACTCAGGGCTCCATGGTGAGTGAGTCGGAGGCCCCTGCCAGGGGGCCACGCTTCTCCCCTCCAGAGATCATGGTGCCCATAAGTGGGGCCCCTTGAAGGTCGCATGAACACGTGGTGACTGTCACACAGTAAGAGCCAGCTCCTGCTGCTCCATCTAGTGTCTAGCTGGGCTGCATCTAAATCAGTGCAGATACCATTGGGAAATGAAGGGTTGGAGCTTCCTGACAACCTCTAGCTAACAGACACGGAGCACAAGTGTCCCAGGCACTCAGAGGACACGACCCCCCAGATCCACCCTGTGGCATCTCCTTCTTCCCAATTCACGATTGAGGAAAGCCACCTCTTTCCAGGCCACTGTCACAATTGACACACACAGGCTACATCTGAACCCGGGTCTTCCTTCACACCCCGTGCACCCCATGCTGTACGTGGTATATGCAGACGACACTGTGCTGTCTGACGATTGCTGTGTAGCTGAGCGCTGGACTCTAGGACTCACGCAGGGCACAGGCTTTGCCCTCGGCAGCTCCCAGATTAACACTGCGAGTCACCTCCTTCTCCTCATCCTCACCTGTCTGCTTTGCTTCTCACCACTTTTCCCTGCTGAGTGAAGAGAGGAGACCCAGCAGTGATGATGTGGAAGGAAGGGGTGGATTCTAGGACACAGGGAAAGCAAGGGCTCATGGGCAGGGGAAAGGACCACAGCACAGTCAGGCGGTCAGCAAGTAGGTGGCTTGGATGGGGATCACGGCCGCCTGGGCTCCCAGCACACAGGACCCCATTCCTGTGCTCGAGCAAGAACAGAGAGACCAGGTCCCCCAGTATTGGAGGACAGTTCTCATAAAATCTGAGAACAACGCATCATCATAACGTCACATGAATGAATACTGACAACAAATGGGAAAGAATGTTGGGATTTCAATTGCACAATTACAATATAATAACATTGGAACACCCAACTGTCAAAAAATAAATAAACGAAAACACAAGGCATACAAGGAAACAGGAACACATGTGTCTCTCAAAGGAAGTACATTAATCAACTGAGATCACTCTAGAAGACACCAAGAATTCAGACTTACTACACATCGACTTAAAACAACTACCTCAATTATGCTCAGAGACTGAGGGGAAACAAGAGTAAAAAAATTAAAGGAAGTCAGGATCACAACAGTGATTTTTAAAAAGGGGCCCGACAGAAATGCTGGTGATGATGTGCCCCACACGTGCAGGATACCATTTTCTTTCTATTCATTTACTTTGTGGAGCTGTTGGGCTGTGACTCTGAGCAGTTGGACCATGGAAGGAAGAACAAGCAAATTGAATGTAATATAATTTAAAGCATGGGTTTCAAGGAAATGAAAAATGAAAGAAAGAAGAAGAGGGATGGATATGTAAGGGACCTGTGGGAAACCACCGAGTGGACCTCTATAGACCAGGTAAGAATCTTAGAAGTGACAAAGACAGAAAGGAGTAGAGACATTCTTTGAAGAAAGAGTAGCCAAACACATCTCCAGCTTTCATGAGTGACACCCACCTGCAATTCCAATCCATCCATGTAGGATAAGAAGCCCATAGTAAGACGTGTGATAATCAAATGTTTGAAAGGTGGGGACAAGGAGGTGATCTGCAAAACAAGGAAGAAGCCTCATCAGACGTGAGGGGAGTGGTCTCTATGGAGATCTCGGTGGCCAGGAGACAGTGCCATTGCCTTCTGTATCTCCAGCTTCTCCATCCATCCGTTCACCTAAAGATGGGTTGGAAATATTTCACAAATTGCACACACCCTGTACGTGTATAGACACTTTTCTTGTCATCATTTCCTAAATACAGTGAAAAACTGTGTCTACCAACCCTGGCAGAGGGCAGAGGACAGGAGAGGGGAGGCAGGAAAGATCCGTGCTGTGGCCTCTCAATGCGGCCCTTTGATTGATTTTCAGGAGACGGTCAGGGTCAGATTTGCTCGGACCAACCCAGGGAATTGAACAGGTGGTCCCCTTAATGGCCCTCAGAAATCACCAGGAGTCAATTCTGGTACACAGGGGATTCACTCATTTCCTTCAGCTCACCCCAAAGGGAAACCAGCCAATCAAGACTCAGGTGAGAGTCTGGATGCAAAGGATCACCACCTTCCTGGGTGTTTGGTTCCCCTCCAGGAATCAGAAGATCACAGTGTTATGGAAAACAGACCAAACATGGGAAGAACCAGCACCGAGGAGGTTTAGGAGGCAGTTTATTACACTGCTGGGCTTGACTGGGATCTCTCCTCAAGAGCCAGAGCCCCGCATGACGGGGTTTCCAGGCTTTTATGGGGAGACCGAGGGGGAGGTAAGTGGCAGATATAGTGCATCACGAGTGGAGGGCTGGGCGATATCAGGGGTCGCCGAGGGAGTTTAAACACGCCAGGTTACACTGCAAGGCCATCAGTCACACAAAGCACAGGTTATACAAAGGGAGAAATGTCCTGTTACATTGTAAATCCATCTGCTAGGCTCACGCCAAGAAAGGGACGTTCTGCTATCAGGTTTGTCTGGACATGGACACGCCCATCTGGTCTTAGGAGGCATCCTCTTGGGCTTTATTTAAAGTTTTCATCTCCCTTTCAGCAGAGGCCAGATTCTCCCACAGCACACTGGCCCCACCTGTCTTCAGGCAAACGCTCACACTGCTCATGCCACAACCTCCTACAGTGACCTAGGGGTCAGAGGCGACTGGGCCCACCTGGGCCAAGGCAGGAAGACCACTCATGAGTCAATGAGATAGCAGATAGCAGACTTGCCGTTGCGGTGCTACAGAACATCCTCGTCTTCATTCCAGTTTTGCCTGGCCTGCCTCACCTGTGGGTCTCCAGGGTTGTGGAAACAGACAGAGTTTGGGTCACAGGGGTGGGAAGCTCTCCAGACAGAGCCAGGGTACAGGAAGCTCCGGACATTGGCAAGTGGTGTAGGCAACAGCAGCCAGAGCAGGAGGGAGAGCACAGAGCAGGGTACACAGGGGCTGTGACTCCCCATCTCATCGGCTGACCCTGTGACCCTGCCCCAGGCCCCAGGTAGGCCAAGCACCAGCCACGTTGTGTGCTGTCCTTTATATCTTTCCCTTACGTCTTATCCAGGCTACTTAGGGCAGGTAGCACTCACATCCTTAATGCTAGTGCCCTTGATCCTAGTGTTACACCATAAATCAATCCCAGCATCACTTACTCTAGATCCAGCCACCTTTGAAAAAATCCTATCTATGACTGCATGAGGCTTTGTGGGTACATCTAGACACAAGCCATAACATTCTGCCCCTGGCCCCAAAGATTCATGCACATATCTTTATACAAAAGGCAATTAGTCCATGTCTAAGTGTAGCTAAAATCCTAACAGTTGCAGCATTGATGAAAAGTCCAAGTCTAAAGTCTCCTCTGACATTTAAGGCAAATTCTTAGCTGTGAGCCTCTGTACAAATGAAAAGAAAGTTAAATACTTCCAACATTTGATGGCATAAGATAAACATTACTATTTCAAAAGGTATAAATAGGGGGACACAAAGAATGGGATCAAAGCAAGCCCAAAATCTAGCAGGACAAACATTGAGTCCTGTAGTCCCATGTGCAGCATCCAAGGCAATCTATGGCAAGATGTGAACTCCAAAGGGCTTGGGTGCTTGTATGGCACTGTGGGTAACTGTGGCTCCAAAGGCTTCTTTCTTGGGCTGGCTCTGTTGCCTCCTTGGAATTTTCCTCAGAAAATTCATGTTTCTGGTTTCTCCAAACTTCTGGGGTCTCCATTATGCCTTTGGATTTATAGTCACTGCTTCACACACTGCCTTCTCAGGAGCACACTGCCTGGGTTCCCAAGATTTCTTCTGAAATCTTGATGGAAGGCTCCCTGACCCCAAAAGTCTTCCAGTCTGCATTCACCTAAAACCACCACCATTTGGATGACACCAAGGTCTGCTGCCAGCTGGAGGGGCAGTCAGGCTTCCTTCTGTCTTGGCTTTAGGGTTTGAGTGCCTATGAACCAAATCTTGAGGAACAGCTTCCCTAGGCCACCACCATTCTGGAACATGGTACTTTGGGGCTCTCTTTTCTAAGCAAAGTCTTATACTTTCACAACTCTGAGGCTGCCAAGGCTGGAGTCCTGTGGATTCTTGTGCTGTCCTTAGGCCATCTTTTATGTTTTCTTTTCTGAAGTAGTTGGCATTTTCTTGCTTGTCTTTTCATGCAACGATTTCTCCTCTAGTCCATCTTTACAGGCTGCAAATTTACTGGGGCTTTTTTTTATGGCCAAACTCACAATGTTTTGAGTCATTCTCCTGGGCTGTTTGTTTTGCTGGGATATTAGCCAGATTGATGTTGAGCATCATCTCAGCATCAATCTAGCTAAAATCCCTTAATGGTAGCCATGCCACTCCCTCAACATTAACCTGCCTTGAAATTTCTTAATTAATTCGTCTGCCACCCCTAATTTCAGTCCCAGGCAGTCTCTGGACATGAGAAAAATGCAAACTTTCTGCCGAGGTATAACCCATATCATCGTCCAAAATTAAGGGAGGAAAGAATTATTAAACTCTCAGTTTGTAGAGGTTTCAGTCCATAATCAACTGGCTCCAAGGCAAGGTGGCATCATAGAGAAGACACAGCTTATGTTGGGCAGAAGGTAGCAAAGCACTAAGGGATGACCACAGCTCAATTTCTTATGTCTTATCCAGGCTACGTAGGGTGGGTGGCACTCACATCCTTAGTGCTAGTGCCCTTGATCCTAGCCTCATGCCATAAATCAATTCCAGCACCACACATTCCAGATCCAGCTACCTCCAAAAAATCCCCACCTATGAGCACGTGAGGCTTTGGGGGGACATCTAGACACAAGCCATAAGAGGAGGCCATTGTGAGTGCCCTGCAGCCAACTGGACAGTGGTGGAGGTGGATGAGGTAGAGGCCATGTGCTGTGAGGGAGAACAGTCCCCAATCTCTGCTCTCTAATGGGCACCCAAGCTCAGTACCTGAAACAAGGACTGTTTGATTGAGCCTCGGGCTCCATGGTCAGATGACAGGAGGGCAGAGTGGGGAAGCTCCATGATGGGGAGTCCTTGGAGGTTGGGGAATGGTGTCACTGGGTGGCTGGGTGTAGAATTCTCTAGAAGATTCCTCATCCCAGCATGTTGCACCAGGGTGGACCTCGGAGCATAGGAGCCAAAAGCCCTAAAACACTGACAGGGAGGGACCAGAGCCCTCCATGGGAAGCAGCCCCATGCAAGCATTCAGCAGTTTCAAGTAGTTGTCCAAATGCATAACACAGAATTCCCCTTACCCAAAGCTGCACCCTCATCCTTTTTAGGTAACACATGTTGAAACATCTGTCTTACTTGTTTTTTCTTTATTCTTTTTTTTTTTTTTTTTTTCTTTTTTTTGAGACAGGGTTTCAGTCTTTAGTTCAGGCTGACCTTGAGCCAAATCTGTAGCATAGACTGACCTCAGACTCAGAATCCTCCTGTCAGTCTCCTGAATGCTGGAATTACAGGTGTGCATCACCACGCCCAAGAGGAAGGTTTTTACTCATATCTTACTCATGTGTACACAGAAGGAAATGAAGCTGGTAAAATATTTCTAACATCATTTTTGTGCACAGGTTGAAGCTTCTCATTCCCTTTGAAGGCGTCATCTGTGAGGAGTCCCCTCTCATAGCCCCTGCTTCCACGTCTCCGAGCACTGGCCTGCAGCCACAGGTCACGGAAGGCCAAGCCCAGTCCACCCCTCTGAGGTCCAGGCCTTCGTCCTCTCTGGGAACCTGGGCAGGGCAGGGACTGCTCTGACCCAGCACAGTGGAAGTGACCCGGCGTGACTTCTGAGCTGATGTCATAAAGAGCCCTTCAGTTTCCACCTGTCTTTGCAAATGTCTTCCCTTGGGGCTCTGAGTCACTGTGATAAGTGGCCACCGCCCCCAAGGCTACCTTGCTCTGAGGAAGGCCGAGTCACCTGGAGAGGTCAGGTGCAGGGTCTGCATGAACAGACCCAGGGGAGCCCAGCTTTGGGGTCCCCCGGCCTGGGTGCCACACGCCAAGGTGACAAAGCCTCCAGAGAACTGCATGAAACCCGGCCATTCAAGTCACATCCTGCTCCCCAGCCTTCCAAGGGTGCCCATCATGGGGCCTCCCCACTCTGTCCTCCTGAGTGTCTGGCCATGGAGCCCGGGGCACAATAAAATGGTCCTTGCTTCAGGTCACTGAGGTCGGGTGTCCTGTAATGGGGCAGGGAAAAGAGTGTCACAGGGGACCTGGTCACAGGGCACAATCTTCACCTTGTCCAGCTCTGCACTGCCTGACTAGTATCAGGGTGGACCCAATGGCCTCCTCGTGTCCCTTGCTGCCTCTCAGTCCCTGTAACACACCACCCATGGTGACATCCTGATCGATCTCAGGCTGCCCTCTCTGGGTTAGCAGCACAGCTGGTTCTGCCCATGAGGGCTGGGGAGAGGGACAGGGAGGTCTCATCCCACACCATCCCCGAGAGACCCCATGACCCCCACTTGATGCTGTCAACATGCGGGTCCCTGGGCAGAGCAGCAGGTCACAAAGTCACCATGTCAACCTTCCTGCCCATTATAACCCCAGAGTATTCTGCCCTGGGGTGTGGCAAGAGCTTTGGGGACAGTTGGTGGCAGGACACTCAGAGCTGCTGTACCCCAGTCCCCGTGCTCTGAGAGGGAACTGGTGTGGGTACACTGGACACTGGTGACAGGGCTCCAGGGGGCTCAGTCCCTGGGCACAGGCAAGGTGGCCGAGCAGGAGGCCCGAGGTAGCTCCTGCTTGCTGTCCCTGGGCCCTGGGGCAGGGTCCCATGAGCAAAGAAGTCACAGGGACCACCAAGACAATGGGGAGGCACCGCCCCTGTGTGCCCTTCCCTGTACTCTTCCTTCCGTTCCTGCTGCTGCTGCTGCTTCCGCCCCTGCTCAGC
>RJWM01039540.1:0-16045 GCA_004363535.1 Dasyprocta punctata
ATGCATCTGTTTCTGTCATTTTTTTATGTAGAAAAAACATTTGTTCTAGTTTCATGTGGTCTGGTTAAGAGCTATGGTGCTGAAAGTGCTATAATCTAAGCGAATGCATTTCTTAAAACTATCTGCTCAATGATATATTTGGTTCATTAGAGATCTTTTTCTTTCTCTTTTCTCTCTCTTTCCTTCTTTCTCTTTCTCCCTCTCTCTTTCTCCTCTACCTTTTGTGTCTCAACAGTAAGAGGATTGATCCTGATCAGAAGCTCCAACCCCCAGTGCTATGTACAGAGGTGATACTATTTATTTTTCTAAGATAAAACAAAGTGAATTTTGTGTGCTTTTTTATAACAGTAACAAGAACAAAACCATGAGATGGCCTTGCTTCCATATGTCAACTCTGCCAGGAGAAATACTCCAAAATAAAATGTGTACAGAAACCTCTATTACAAGCATTTACTGATCCCACTCTCTGGCCATGATGACAGGCTCCCATAAGAACCAAATTTCCATCAAAAGCAACCTCATGCATAGGTTCATTTATTGTTCCTATGATCACAAATAGAATGAATATGAGGGAGGAAAGGAAGAAGGGAGGGACGAATGGAAGGAAAGGAAACGCATTGAAAACTGGAATTAAGATGCGTTATGTATATGGACCAATTTCCCCACAAGAAATGTAAACATATATGTCTGATATGAAACAAGAAATGTATGTCTTATATATACATTGTATACAAGAAATTGTATATATATCTCATATGAGAAATGCAAAATAAAAATGAAAAGCAAAATAAAAGATAGATAATAGAAAATAGGCAGATCGATCTTTTGCAAAAGGGAAGGGTACTAAGAAATGGAAGGAGGGGAGAGAGGAGAAAGAGAAAGGGAAGTTGAAAAATAAATTAAGATGTGTTATGTGCACGTATCAACTCCCCACAGGAATGTAAACATTGTGTACCACAAATATGTACTAATAAAAAAAGAATTAAAAACTTTTATAAGTTTGTGTACATATAAATTCATAAAAATATCCTGAAGCATCTAAATACTAATGTCTCCAGATGGCGGATTAGATATATTTTCTTAATTTTTTGTAGTTTTATGCGTTTTGTTCATGTCTGAATTTTTAAAAAATTAAATTCTTATGAGTTATTTTTATTGGCAATAAAAAGACATATTTTCTATTTTATTCTTTAAAACTACCTTTAGTGGATTAACTCCAACAAAAACCTCTTCTGGCCACCATGAGCCCCTGCACTGCTGTGTGGAAGTTGGAGACAATGATAGCTACACAGACAGGAAAAACCCATCCCTGTCCCCATCGTGAAGGTGAATTTGTCACATAGGTACCTCCTCTGTATTTGGCATCTATCTTACTAATCGTGGTAGCAACATGAAAATATCTTCCTTTCCTAGGCCCACTTCATAAACTTACATGCTTTCTCTGCCTGAATCAATGGATCTTGAAAGCTTTAATCCAAACTTCAAAGTGACTAATTAAATAGCATTCTACACTGATTCATGTCATATTCCTGAAAACAGTTGAAAACTATGTGCTCTTAATCATTTAAAAAATAATACTAAAGAGATCAGGCTTCACAAGACATTTTTAAACTTAGATTCAAATTGGAGAAAACATTCCAGTCTTGAAAGAAACCCTCAGCAAATAGGCTTGATAATGTGTTACTGAGCCAGGCATGGTGATTGCACAGCTGTAATTCCAGCTACTTGGAAGACTGAATCCTGATGGTCACAAGTTCCAGAACAACCTGGGCAACTTAGCTAAAGTCTTCTCAAAATAAAATTTTTGAAAAGCTCCAAAAATATAGTTCGATACAAGAGCATTTACCTGATATGTACAAGTCTCAGTGCTCAATCTCCAATACTGCCAAAAAAATTTTTTTTAAGTAAGTTGCTATGCTAATCACGACTGATTGTTCTATGCTGGCACACCCCAAATAAAATAAAATTTTAATTAATAGACACAATTGCATGCTTTTATTGTGCAACATGAGATTTTTAAGTGTAAACACTGTATACACCATAGAATGGCTAATACTAGCTAACTAACAAATACATTATTTATTAATGTTAACTATGTCAGCTATAGTTTTTGCTGTGAGAGCATATACAATCACTCTCTTTATATTTTCAAGAATAAAACATAATCATGCACTATTGTCACTTTGACTCTTGATATTCCTTCCTCCTATCCAATGGTAATTATGTTTCCTTTAAACAATATTTTATCATCCTTTTAGTCACCCCATTCTCTGGAAACTGCTATTCTATTTCCTACTTTGGTGATATCAACTTTTCTAGGTGATATCAACCTTTTTATTTGAAAACCAGACCATGTATTATTATTTTCTTGTGCTTGACTTATTTCAATTAGTGTAATGTCCTCTGAGTTCATCCATATCGCCAAAAACATCAGGATTTTACTTTATTGTTGTGGCATAATGCTATACTATTTTGTGCATACACATTTTCTTTCCCATCCATCAATAGATACCTTAGCCGATTCCACATTGTGACTATTGTGAACAGCGCTATAATGAACATGGGAGTGCAGATGTCTCTCCAGCACATGGGTTTCATTATCCTGGCATATATACATAATGACAGCATTGCTAGATAACAGGTAGTTCTTTCTGTAATGCTTTGAGGAGCTTCCATACCCTTTTCCATAATGATTTACTAATTTACATTCCCACTTACGGTATGCAAGAGTTCTCTATTGTCCACATCCTTGCCAGCACTTGATATCTTCCATCTTCTTAAAAACAGAACTCCTAACTGGAGTGAGGCCACAGCTCATGATGATTCTGACTTACATTTCCTTCATGATGAGTGACTGTCTTGGTTACTTTTTACTGGTTGCTGAGACAAAACACCTGACATGCAAAATTAGGGAAGAAAAGGTTTATTTAGTTTATAGTTTTTGGAGGTTTCAGTCCAGAATCAGCTGGCTCCAAGGCAAGGTGGCATGGCACAGGAACAACACTTCAAGGCAGCAGCAGAACATAAGCAGCCAGAGTACAAAGCGGGAAGAGCAAACTTCTTCTCCTCCTTTATATAATACACAGGACACCCCCGGCCAGGGTGGGTGTAGCTTCACAAACATCCTTGCCTTCCTTTGCACAGGATGAAGATGTTTACAAAGTAAAACCCTTGGCTCCCTCCTGAGTCTCTCAGTCAAACTTCTGACCTTCTCAAATTGACACAATGACCAGGTAACTGTGCTCTACAACCCAGGATGTAGAGCTGCTGAGTTACTTAATTAAGCTGCTAGACTTCTCAAGTTGACACAATGTATAAACGGTAACAGTGACCTTGAGAGTTTTTTCTTTCATTTATTTATTGGCCATTTGCATATCTTCTCCTGAGAAGTGTCTATTTAAGTCCTCCTAATATTTTAATTAGTTTATTTATAGATTTTTCTTTTCCTCTTTCCTTCTTTTTTATCCTCTCTATTTGAGTTGTTTGAGTTCTGGATATTAATCCCTGATGGACAGGTATAAAAATTTACAAATGTTTTTCTCATTTGGTAACTTTATCCTGTTGTTTTACTTTCTGTGCAGCTTTTTAGTTTGATATACTTTCATTTGCCAATTTGGCTTTTGCTACTTGTACTCTTGAGGTTTCATTCCAAAAAGATCCCTGCCCAGACAGATGTCATGAAGAATTTAATATATGTTTTTCTTCTAGCAATTTCATAAATTGCAGTCTTACATGTATATTTTTATCTATTTTGAGTCAATTTTTGAACATGATGAGAGATAAGATCTAGTTTAGATTTTGTACATGTGTACAGCCACTTTTCCTAATAACATTTTTAAAGGGACTATATTTTCCCTGATGTGTGTTCTTAGAAGCTTTGTCAGAAAGCCATTGACTGTGAATGCATGGCTTTCTTTCTGGACTTACTATTTTCCCTCTCTCTCTCTCTCTCTCTCTCTCTCTCTCTCTCTCTCTGTTCCTCTGTCTTTCTCTCTCTCTGACAGTACCTCGCAGTTTGGATTATTATACCTCTATGGTATGTTTTAAAATCATATAGTGTGATCCTTCTTGTTTTTCTTTTTTGCAGTCAAGATTGATTTAGGTTTTCAGGATTTTTGTGGTTTGGCACAAATTTTAGGGTTCTTTGTCTCTGTAAAGACTATCACTGGTATGTTGATGAAACTGCACTGAATCTGTAGATTTCTTTGAGTAATATGAACATTTTAACAATATTAATCCTTCCAATTAATGAGCAAAAATTTGTTTTCATGTATTTTTGCATTATTTTCCTTTCAATCAATAATTTTTAAAAAATTGATTCCTATGCAGGGTGTGGAGGAACATGACCATAATTCCAGCACTTGGAAGGCTGAGACAGAAGGATTGCTGAGAGTTCAAGGCCAGACTGGATTGCATAGTTAGTTCTAGGCTAGCCTGAACTACTTATCAGGAACCTGTCTCAAAAAAATACATAGAAGCCGGGCGTGGTGGCACACACCTTTAATCCTGGCCCTCCGGAGGCTGAAGTAGGAGGAGTGTTGTAAGTTCGAGGCCGGCATGGGCTACAACATGAATGCAAGGCTGGCCTGAGCTACATAGTGCGACCCTGCCTCAAAAAACCAGGGCTGGGAGTTTGGCTCAGTGACTTAAGTGCCTGTCTGACAGGTGCAAGGTTGTGAGTTCAATCTCCGGTGCCACAAAAAAAAAAAAAAAAAAAAAAGCATAGATACATACATACATACATACATATATTGATTTCTAGATATTTTATACTTATTTTAGTTAGTTTTCTTAATTTCTTTTCCAGGTAGTTTGCTGTTAGTGCATAGAAATGCTACTGATCTTTGGTATGTTGATTTTGTATCCTGAAATTTTACTGATATCATTTACTAGTTTTAACATCTTTAGATGTCCCTATGACTTTTTGTTGCAAACAAAGACAGTTAACTGCCTCATCATTTCAAAACAATCATTCGCCAACTTCAAGTGGGATCCCATGGTTACAAGGATTGTCAAACATACACAAATCAGTAAACATGATATTTCACATTAACAGATATAAGGGTAAAAAAGATCATAAAATAAATACAGAAAATTAAATGACAAAATGCAGAACCCTTCCATGATAAAACTCTCAGTAAATTAGCTGTGTAAGTAATATATGTTAACATAGTAAAGGCAGTATATGACAGGTCCACAGCTAACATCATATCAAAAGGGCCAAGTATTGAAAGTTTCTCTTTTAAATATTAGATGACAATGATATATCAAGACCTGGTATAAGAAAAGAATGCCCTTTTCACCATTTCTGTCCAGCATAAATCTGGTAGTTGAAACCAGAGCAATTAGGCAAGAGAAGAAAATAACCCCACCCAAATTAGAAAGGGCCAAGTAAAAAAGTTTTGAAGAATTGGACTATTTTTACAACTAATTTGCATAAAGTTCTAAAAGCTATTTTGTAATTATAAGTACTCTATCTGAGATCTACAATCATTTGCAATTTTCTTCTATTTAAGTACAGTATAGTGAAAGACATTTGAGGATTTCAGTAACACCATCCTTCTTCTCAGCATTGTCACTAATGTCCATATTTGCTGTCACGATCCTAAACAAAGTTCTCATCTCCTCATAGCTAGGTTGTTGTAAGATCTCCCATTTTCAATCTATTGAGTGCAGCATCCCCAAAATAATCTCTCTAAACCCCAGTGTTTGCATATACTGTGCTGATTAAAGACTCTCAGTGTGTTCTCATTACAAGTAGGATAAAATCTAGCCTGATTATTTTTGGTGCCATGTTCTTATAAACTAATTTTAATCTGCTTTATTATTTTAATCCTCCACAATTCCTCCATTGATTCCTATCATCCCAATCAGCCCAAATTGCTCTTCAGAATAAATCACAGTTTTCTGCATCTGCCCCATGGCTTGTGTTATTTTGATATCTTTTTCTTTCTGTCCAAGTCTTCCCATTATTTATTCTCTCAATCTTTGGAGACAGTAAAGGAGAGGATGGTGTCATGTACCCTGGAGATGCTTGAAAGACCCATTTTACATCAGGAGAAGAGCTGATTTAAAGAGGACACCACCAAGGGGACACCCCAAAATCAATAGGAAAGGAAGGGGGCTATTCTCATCTTGCCAGGGCAGTAGCAGGATAAAAAGCTCTAATATTTGATCAAATGACTTGCCAAGTCAGAAGAGCTGAGAGAACAGGAAATCACAAATCTAATGTAAGGACTGAATTAGAGAATGCAGAAGTACTGATAAGTCAGAGCTCAGTTCAGGAGTATTATGACAAGGCACCTTCCGCAGCTGTCCCCCTCCTGTGGCGTTGGGTGACTGTGGGGTTGGAGATTTACCTACAGGAAATGCCACTTGAATTGATTCAGTCCAGTCTCCAGGCAATTATGAACCTTTCTCAGGTCACTTCAGCATACAGGTAAGGCACTTGCCTCTGAGAGTATGAATACAGTTATCTCTGTTGCTCATTTGCCAATGAATTGTATGATTTACCTTTTGTATTATGGCTCTGTTTTTACTTAATATTTATGGTCTTGTTCAAATATCTGTAGTTTTGCCTAACATGACTTTTTTAGACTGAAATTAAAACTTTATTCAATATAAAGATTTATATCTATTATTATTTTATATGTCACTTTTAATCACCACAGCAATACATTCCCCAGGTGAACACCATTCGAGCACCACCATCAAACAGAACAGCTCCTACCATCATAGTTAAACTGCTCACATTCTCAGTCTTAGAGAGCACAGTTGGCCTATTCTGCCTCATTCATACTTCCCTTTGACTATCAGAGACCACGACAATATAAAACTGGGGAAAAATAATTTCTCCAGAGTGAATCTTGGGCCAGAGATACAGCTCAGGGGCACAGCGCCTGCCTGGTAAGTGTAAGGTTCTGAGTTCGATTCCAGATACAAAAAAAATTTTTTAAAGTAATAAATAAATAAGTGAGTCTTGTCAGTCTTGTTGAAAGAAGAATAATGAAAGTGGCTTTCCAAATCAAAAAAAAAAAAAAAAAACAAGACATAAGAATTGATGTACATTACAATCCAGTGCATATAAAACTGTGTGGTTTTATAGATTAAGGTTCATTTTTGTGATCGAATTTTAGTTTAGAAATGAAGCAGATGGAATAAGCATAGACCAAAGGACTATTAAAATTTAAATATTTTACTAAGGCTTTAAGCTTGAGGCAAAATTGTTCCCAGAGTATTAGCACGAGATTTGGAGAAGTGAGCACAGTCAGTAAGTTATGAATACTGAGGGTGGGCAGGTTGCCAGCTTCCTGCCCTCCACACTCTCTGCTTGAATACTTCCTGAGGGCAGATTCTTAGTGACCCAATCTCTCTCTGAAGAGCAACTTTGAATGGGGAATGTAAGTTTTTCACTCTGAAGACAGGAAAAGACAAATTTTTTTAAAAAAGCAGCAGTGTTGTTATTTGAAGTGTATTTCATTTTTATTCAATTTTTTATTAGTGCATGTTTTCAGTATGTAATAATTAGATTCCTCAAGGGGAGCTGGTACATGTGATGACACATCTTTGTTCTTTTATCTTCTCCTTCCCCTCTTTACCCACTCTTGATCTTTTGGTCCCCTTCGCTTTTGAAAAGATCTATCTCCCTGTTTCCTTTGTCTTCATATTTTGAGTTTATCATAGAGTAGAAAATTATGAGGTATTTAAGCTTGTGTATCCAATTTATTTCTCTTAATATTATGGTCTCAAAGTGAGTTCCATTTTCCTACAAATGATTCCAGTTGTTCCTTCTTTATGGTATTGTGTACAAATACCACACTTTCTTTATCCATTCACCTCTTGATAGGCTACTTTTAATGCCCAAACTT
Source organism: Dasyprocta punctata (assembly GCA_004363535.1). Taxonomy (NCBI): domain Eukaryota; kingdom Metazoa; phylum Chordata; class Mammalia; order Rodentia; family Dasyproctidae; genus Dasyprocta; species Dasyprocta punctata. The sequence goes on from RJWM01039540.1 coordinate 7,869, forward strand.
ATCTAAACAAAGTAAAATTATAATGCAGAAATGCATTAGGTACACAGTCATATATGAGAAAAGTTGCCCGAGTATTCATCAGGCATTCCCAAACAAATGCCAAGGTTTTAGAAATATTACTTTAAAAATTTTAGCACTTATATATACTTATAAATCTACGAAATATTTATTTATTTATTTACTTATTTATTTATTTACTGGTACCAGGAATCAAACTCATGACCTTATGCTTGCCAAGCAGGCACTGTGCCACTGAGCTATATCCCTGGCCCCAAATCCACAAAGTATTTAGCAACTCATGTTATTCTGGAAAAAGAATAAAAGCTTTAAGATCAAGAACAAACTAAAGAAAATAATTTTTATATCATATGTGTTTTGCATGTTTGAATTACTTTTTACTGTTTAGTTTATCCTAATTAATTGTGAGAACAAAGCTTATTCTGGAGGATTCTAATTACTCTACCTTTAGTATTGGGGCTCAAATCTCTTGTGTGTTCTTATAAACAGAAAAAAAATATTGAGAACATCAAATTTCTTTAGAATTAGGAGAGCTTGTCTCAGTATTTATACAGTTTAAAGAATCATTCACATGATGTTCAGAACAAAGTATTTAATTTTAGTAGTGAGTATAATAAATCTAGTCAAAAAGAGTATAACTAGGACATATAGACGTGACAATGACAAATATTGGCATTTTCCTTTCCTTATAAGGGGAACAGAGTCAAAAACCAGAAAAAACTTGCTTAACATTTTTAATAAGCACAAGAAAACAATAAATCAGTCCATTTTCAGAAACGAATTTCTGCTTCAACTAGAGAACAGGCATCAGTAAACTAGTGGTTCTAATATCTTTGAAACCGTTAAATATTTGATGCTATTTCTAAAATTTATATTCTTGTTAATCTTTTATGCAGTGTGATTTAACACATGTGAAACTGTTTTACTTCGTGAACTGCAAAAGAGGAGTAAAAATACTCACTTTTATAGTACTGTTAGGATTAGGCGGGGAGATGAATTTGTACCTGCCCTGCTCTTTCTAACGATTCACCACAGAATAACCGGAAATCTAACATTTTTGCTGTAATGTAAAGTGAAGCTCCCCACAGTCACTGTATATCAGGAGAGAAATAAAAATGCAGAACAGTGATCACACTGACAACCACATCTTCTCTATAGCTACCCTTTTCTGGTACATGCAGGAAACAGCCTATATCTTGTACTGCTTCTTCTTTACAAAAACAGCAATGCAGGTGCCTGGTGTGGTGGCGCACACACATCACAAACTGTGGACAGAAGCATCATGGAACATTTCACAAGCCCTATGATTATTGTTTATCATGGATATAACTATTGGCAGACACTGAAGCACTCAAACCCAAGTTTAGGCATGGCTAGCAGGTGGTCAATTTCTACAGAAGAGCACTTAAGAGTGTTTTAAAATCCACCTGTGGATATGAAACCAATGTGCAGGCTAATAATTATATAGGATCTCTGTGGCATGCTTTCTATCACAGAAGAAAAAAAGGAAACATCATAAAAATGAAGAAGTTCTATGGGCACTTTCATAGTACAAGATATTTTCTTTTAACAACAATGTTCTTAAGGCAAATCCTGAGAATAGTGAACAAAGGCACATACAATTCTACTAAATAGTACTTTCAAAGAGACATAAAAATGTGTATGTGTGTGTGTGGGTGTGTGGGTGTGTGTCTGTGCACTCCGAGGGTGGTAAACAAGTAAGTCTAGCAGAAACTGAAATCACAGTGTAACCTCAAACTCCTATCAAAAGTACTGGCCCGAATTTCTATTTTCAGGTGGTACTTTCTGCTGGCAGCAGTCTCTCTGACTTGTCACCTGATAGTTAGGGTCCCTGTTTAATATAAAGGTACCAGGACTAGATAAGAGATCATTATTTGGCCTTTTGATTTACTATCTAAAAGCAAAAACTTCCTGAGATCGCAGCTCTAAGACTTCCTTGACACATTAAAAACACTGATGACAAAATGTGGAAAAATTGGTGTATTTTGAAATTCCAGAAAAAAATGATACTGTGGAGTTTTTACGCAGTGAAAATGCTAGATCTTTATTTTTTATAATTTATTTATTTAGTTTTGCAGCAGGGTTGAGCTATGTAGTTCGGGTTGACCTTGAACTCACTACGTAGCCCAAGCAGAGCTTCAAACTTGCAGTGATCTTCCTGCCTCAGCCTCCTAAGTGCTAGGATTACAAGCATGCCTCACTGCATCTAGCAACTAGTTCTTAAGGATCTTCTTATCCCCTATGGTGCTAATCAAAACAAGCAGCTAAATGATCACTTCATTGTTTGATGAAGCATTGCTTTACAAATTACTTTATCAGATTTCTCCCTTTAACTGGATTCAGATTAAAGCTGCCTGAGTATTCAGAATGTACTATAACTAAGGTAAAAGAACAAGTAACTTGTGAAACTAACACCACTAGCAGTGGAAAGAAGTACAGTATTCAGTCAGCCTTCTGTATCCATTGGTTCTGCTTTTATCAAGTCAATCAACTGTAAACCAACAATACTCTGAAATACATTGTATGGAACGATGCAGACTTTTTTCTTGTTTATTCCCTGAACAATAAAATAGTATAATTATTTACATTACTTTGCATTGCATTAGGTATTTTAAGTAATCTAGTAATGAAGTAATTATGAAAGTATAAGGGAATATGCTTGCAGGTTATATGAAAATACTATGCTATTTTATAAAAATGACTTGAGTGTCTGCAGATTTTCTTTATTTGCAAGGTGTCATGGAGCCAATTCTCCGTGGTGCTACAAAGAGAACAGTCCAGTATGTGCAGGGTGCTAACCCCAGTACTGAACAAATCCCACGTAAAGCCTGCCCCTCTATACTCTAGAGCTATGCATGCCAGGTGAAGGGCAAAAGAGGTGCTCAAAAATTTTAAAAGACTAAACAAATAAATGAAAAAATAATTTTGGCTAGTTGCAAATTCCCAGATGAAGTCGAGGTGCTCTGAGTGAAAATTTGGCTAGGGAAATACTTTGTTGAAGAAATCCTATCTAATATGAGGCTGAAACCATGAAAATCACTAATTCATTGAAAGATTTAGGGTTAGAGTTTCCCAAAATATGAAAAGTCCCCCCTGGTGGGAAAGAGTACAGCCTATTTAAAGAAAAGAAATCTGTGTTGGAAATTATACAAGTCAAAGACTGGGACTAGCTTATATGAGATTTGGATGATTGATAAGGGCTCTGAATGTATTAAGATGTAGGATAAAATGTTTGACTTACACTTTTAAAGAGTCCTTCTGGATACTAATTGGAGTAGAAACAGGGTTGTTAATTTAGAGGCTTTCATAGTAGTCCAGACAAGAGATAAGAGATTTGGACTAGGGTAGTAAAAATGTTGGAAGATGGAGATAAGATGGTAAAGATGTAGAGAGGCAAAAGAATTTTTTGTGAATGAGTGAAATACTTGTTCTATAAGCTTCTACCAGCATAATTTATTTACTCAGTTAAACCATTTCTGAGCACTCCCTAAATTCTATTTTTGTACTAGAAATACAACAGTGAAAAAAATCCCAGTGTAATATATTAGACTAAAAAATAGGCATAATGCTTAAAAATAAAGTCATTAGCCCATCTATTATTCAAATCCAGGCATTAAAGAAAATCCCAAAGGAAAAAAGTTATATACAGTATAATTCTGCAATTATAAATAGTTTATGGGATTCATGTGGCAAAGGTTGAGTTACATGGGAAAAGATTCAAAGTCTGAAATTTTTGTTCAGAAAGTTTATTGGGAATAACTTGCAAGATCACTACCTGATCTGGCATGGTGGTGCACAACTAATCCTAGCACTTGGGAGGCTGAGACAGGAGAATACTCAAAAGTTAACACCAGCCTAGGCTACCTCGAGAGTTCAAAGCCATGCTGAACTACATAGTGAAATCCTGTCTCAAAAGCATAAAATAAAATATGAGGAAACAAAAGAAAAAATTCAGTACTAAGAAGGCAGCAAAACGAGCAGACTGTCCAACATCTGTTTGTGTGCAGGGGAGGAATTGAACTGTCACACGGCCACAACAGAGGCTTTAACCAGTTCTATGGACAGCTCTGACACTGAAATGGACCTTGAGAGTTGTCCCCGAGTGGGATGGGAGGCTGAAATTTTATACTCCCAAATGAAGCAGCCAATATGCATATGTAACACAGGTTTATTATAAATTATAGTTCTGGTTTATGTAATATAGTGAAATTTTCGTATTAAAAAGTGATATTAGAAATATAAAATTCAAATCTGCTTTGGGAAATAGAAACAGGACACTCTATATTTCTAAACTTTAAGGTGTAGCATATGTACTTGTTCTTGTCAAGTGGGAAAGCATAAAGGGTTTATGCTTTCATTAACGATTTTGTAAAGGAAAGCATTGATTTAGTCTGAGAAAATTAAAAATGTATAGCCACGGGTATTTGGGAAAATTTGCCTCAATAAACAGTGTATATACTATTAGCACTGATGTTATTTATTTATGCATAACTAGAATTACATGTCCATATAGAAGTCAGGCTTATGAAAACGTCTGAAAGACATTCCTTGCTACATAGAAGAATGAATATGAAGAAACCTATCATGGGCTTACTTGTAGGAGGTGTGGAAAAAAAAATCCCCTGACTTCTATAGATAGAGGTGCATTGAAATGCTTAAGCAATAGTCTGGGGACTATAGTCTGGGGGCCAATTTCTATCTGAAAACAACCTAACGCACCTTATCTCAGAGAGAGGAAACTCTGTCCTTCTGTTGAGAAGAGATGGTAATATTACCAGAGGAATTTTTGGTTGTGCTCCTAAGTAGGACGACCAGCAACAGCAGCTGGTCTCCTGAGGACAACAACATACACTCTTCCTAAGAGCGGCGTTCCTTCCCCAGCTCCAGGGGTGAGGCTTGAATACATTCTTATCCTTTATAAAAGGTCATTTGGGTCAAGTGTGATTTTCATCTGTGATACACTTTTGAATTGAAACATCTTGTACTATGGTCAATGTTAAGTTACAAATTTCAGGATTCCTTGCAAGCCCTCACCAGGAGTAGAGAAAAGATATAATTTTAAAATCTTCCATACTCTCATTAAATTTCTCCAGGAAATTGATTTTAATATTAAATTTAACTAGGCTGAAAGCTGGTTTGCAGCCCTCGAAAATTTCTCCTGCTCCTAGAGGAAAAACAAAACAAAACAACAACAACAAAAAAGAAGTCAGCTATGCAGATCCCATTCATCATGAACATGGTTTTTTTAAAAGGATAAAAATAGAAGATGATTCTGTTTTCTTTTGAAAATGTAATGCTGTATACTTTTTAGAACTTGAGATCAAAATGCATTTCATTTTTGTCTCATTTTGTGCATGATTACATACATTCACAGATGATAAATATATTTAAGGTCATACAGGAAAAATGTATTTAACGCCAAAAATATGATTATAAACAATGATATTTTTATTCTAAGTTCGGAATATGTGCCAACACCACATTGTTTTGTTTCATAATTTCTTGATAAATAATAAATATGAGATGTCAAAACACTATCAATCAATATGTACTAAGTAAAAATGTCAAGCCTTATATTTAGAAATTTCAAGGACACACTACAATAGCCTACTAAAAAAACACAATTTGCTTGGGGTGATAATATTGCTCCATTTTTAAATATCAAACATAAATCATTCCCTTAATGAACTTTATCTTTAACCTTCATTTAAAAAATATGCAAGTGTCCTCTATCATAGAAGATGCCAAATAACATGCATCAACAGAAATTAATAGGCAATAGAACTTGATGAATCCTCCTGGAGAATATTTCCATGTTGAAAGCTTGGCATCGCATCCTATGATTAATCATGAAAATGACAAACGCTTAGTTCCATATAAACTGGACTATTCCTTTTTTCTGGACTACTACTTATCTTTTTTTTTCCTTTGAGGAAGATTAACAACTCCACTTTTTTTTTTCCCGGTGACTTCCCTATCCAAATTTTCTTTTCCCCAAAAGCTCTCAGACCACCAAAGAAGGATGCAGTCTTGTTCTCTTTTCAGTCCAAAGTACTTTATATTTCCAGGGTTCAGTACTGATCTCACAGCTTAATATTGTCCATGCCACCAGTCCACAGACTTCAAACATTTCAGAAGGATTTGGATGCATGCTTCCCTCTGGAAGGAGGAGGTTGGGTAATTAATAGGTAGTCCATACTTAATGATTTGCTTGAATCTGAAGATTTACCTGGCTAAAGGCAGTCTTTCTCTGGCTTACCAGACATCAAAATCTCCATGTTTGTGTGAGGGCAGCAAGAAGGAAAGAAGTGACCATCATTGAGTGCCCATCATAAGTCCAGGAAATGACATATTTTCCCAATGGTTTACAACAATATGAGTAAACAAGCATTATTATTCCTATATCCTCTTAAATACTTTGCCCTGGATGCTAAGTAATCAGGATTACAGCCAGAATGTGGTCAAGATTTCTTGTAGGTAGTATTTTCTGTGCTTTGTTCTATAATATAAACTTATGTTAAGAAGTAGCTTTTGTGTTTTAAACTCTCAAGAACATATCAAATATTATTATTCATTTAACAAAACTAACAATTCATTCGGCTCAAAAACGAAGTATCAAACCACTGACAAGATGCATTTTAAATTGTGTTACATTACTAAAGAAAGATTATGTGTCTGAATGTGTTCTAGAAACATTTTTTAAAATATATTAATCAAAGATACGTTTTATTTCTTTATTGGTAAATTATCCATGTGGGGCAATAGCAAAATTGAGATTTACTAGTGCTTCTGAATCTTATGATTGGTTGATTTATAATGTGCTTCACAACTGAAAGTAGAGGCAATTTTTTCTACCTAATTAAGCCTGCTGACAGAATACCTCCGTCGGTGCAAAGCGTGCTGTCATTTGGCGCTCTGCTGCCTGTCCTCTGCAGAGGGCAATGCTTTCAAATCTGAAGATATTTGCAGCTGTTCAGCGAGTTGAGTAATCACTTCTAAATTTTTTCTTCCTCAAAATAAAAATCATCTGGGGACTTTTTCTTACTTTCAGTAATATATCAGAGCTTGGCATTTTTGAAAACGTGTTTGAAACTCAATTTCACAAGTCAGTCCACCTCTGAAAATATGAGCCTCACTTTCAAAATTCCCAGTGAAAGTCTTGGTGGTAGCAGGAATTCGGTGTGGAGGTTTGGGTTTGAATTTTTCTCTCAGATTTCTTGCTTCACATCACTATTGCTGTGCTCTTGGTTAGCATGCTAGCATGTGCATCTGCAAGGAGGAGATATCCATGACCTAGCGTGCATCCTGGCTCCACCCTACAGTGATGCTGGATCAGGTCAGAGGCTGCTTCACCTACCTAACACAGATCTGCTAAGAGTGAAGGCATCTACTGGATCAAAGAAACAAGTACCCTTGCAAAACGTTGAGAAAATCATACAGATATGTTATAGTTGGCATTAATCTGTCATTAACCTGACACTGTCCCCAACATTAGTTATAAAAATTGCAAGATAAGGTCAGGGTATCTATGTCACTGAAAAGCAGGATTAGAGGTGTTACTCAATGAAATATATTTTTATTTTTTTGTAGTCCAGTTGTATATCCAAAAACACCTGGGATGATTATTGTTCAAGTCAGTTGTATTGATTTTTCACTCACTGGATTCTAGTCAAGATATCATATTTGTTGGCCAAGCAAAACTGCCATCAGGCATGTGACCTTAGGAAAGTTACTTAAATTTTCTTTTCTCCAACTGAAAAGTTGTGGGAAGGAGGTTAGCAAGACATCAGGCAAAAGAAACAAATTAAAATGGATCAGTCTGCATTATCTAATTCAAAAAAATCTGTACTTAAATATCTGTCTCTGGAGCTCTCACTTTCTAGGAGAGGGACCCCTGGTGATTGGGAGTGTTATGTACTCAGAGCTGCACATCAAAACATAGGAAGGAACTGAGACTTGCTGTTTGAATATAGCATTTCAAAAACTGGGTTCAAAGTACAATAGCTTTATTTGGAACTCTGGCCAGAAATGGCTGCAGCTGGGGATGGAGCTCAGTGTTAGCATGTGTACCATGAACAGGGCCCTGGGTTCAATGCCCAGCATGAAAGGATAGATAGAAAGATAGATAGATAGATAGA
>RJWM01039541.1:0-16075 GCA_004363535.1 Dasyprocta punctata
AATTATTACTAACTCCTAATTCAATTGCAGTGTCTTCACAGAGTATAATCTATTAAGTGAGTACTACTCCCAATGTAACTGGCTATAAATTTATCAAGAATCTGGCTTATTTGCTGTGGATGAGTTTTATTATTCTACCTACCACACATGCTACAGAACTAAACAGAAACTAAAAGTGTATTCTGTACTCCATTCTGCATATATCATAATAGGATCTTCCTTCAGAAAAATGTCCAGCATCTTAGTGGTGTACCCCTGCATTTTGACCCCATTAATATCTATTCCTCACTTTTAAAGAAGTTTTTTGCCTTCCAGCCCTTTAAAGTCAAAGAAAAGCATTTGTCTTCTTCTTCTTCTTCTTCTTCTTCTTCTTCTTCTTCTTCTTCTTCTTCTTCTTCTTCTTCTTCTTTTTTTTTTTTTTTTTTTGGTACCAGGGATCGAACTCACAACCTCACGCTTGCCAAGCAGGCATAAGCATTTGTCTTCTTTACAAGTTCTTTGAACACTGAGACAATACTCTGGTTTCCACATATTTGTTAACTAAAGGTATAAATGCAATGATGTATTCTAACTTGTGAAATTAAGACAGATACAGCTCAAAGTTTGGTGTGGGATTCTAAAATCTGACATTTTATTGTCAAGTTTCCACATGATAATCACCTGCTTAACAGCTACCCTAACATACTTGCAGGCCTTACTTTGATTGAATCAAAGAGAACAGGATATTAACATTTCATAGTTTTAGTGCACCTTTGGTGTCAATTTCAAAATGAAAAAAAATTCTTACAACATTAATAAAGAAATTTAGTCCAATATTTGCAAATATCTGGAGACATTTTTGGTTCACATTTTTCAGTTTGTTCTTTCCTACTTTTCACAAATTTTGGAATATATTTGTGTGCATGTGTCCTTCAAAGTTAGAAGAGCAGTTTCATTAAAACGGTCCTGAGGAAAAATCTATTGCTTTGAGAAATGTGTAAGTATAACATATCCAAGAATGAAATTGTACAGTACTCACTTCAAATATCCATTTGACTCAAAATATTATGTTTTTAAGTATAGAAACAAAAGATAATCTTGTCAGGATAAGAATCTCATTATCATTTGAACTTGTTCAAACACCTACAATTGCCCTAGTTGTTTAATATCTACCATGGCAAAAATGGTCGGGGGAATAAGTCAAACTCTCATTTCACAATCACCTAATTTCCAATAATACATAGCAAGTGTCTATGGCATAACGAACAACATGTAAATTTTGATCTAAACTGTAAGTAAATAATCCTAATGGCAACTAGAACTTGGTAGTTCGTCATACAGAACATACTAAAAGATCAAGGGACTTGACTAGTTTTTCAAACCCTTTTAGTAGAAATATCACAGCAAAAAGGGAAATTTAACAATGCAGGAAAGAATGGCAAGCTTTAGTTCACATTAATTTTATTTTTTGTGCATATATAATCTATTAATTTGGTTGAATAGAAACACTAACTATGAATATAATGCCATGGTAGACTTGTAATAAACACAATGTGGTACTGTTTTTTGAATTGAACTCATACTTCAACTTTTATTTTAGAATAAAAAAATGAAACCACTGAGTTTATTTATTCTTAAATGAAAGTTGAAAATCTAGAGCTGGGTTTGGTGGCACATGCCTTTAATCCCAGCACTCAGGAGGCTGAGGCAGGAAGGTTGTTGTGAGTTTGAGACCAGTCTGGGCTACAAAATGAGTTCAAGGCCAACCTGAACTGCATAGTGTGACCCTGTCTCAAAAAGTAGGCCTGGGGATTTAGCTCAGTGGTGTAAGTGTCTGCCTGGTAGTAGTGAGGTTGTGAGTTCAATCCCCAGTACCAGAAATAAAAATAAAAATAAAAAAGAAAGCTGAAAATCTAGAATTTGTCCCTCTTTTTCACTTAGGATTTTTACCTCCAACAAAGAAGTAAAATATCAATTTTATATTCTTATTTAAAAATTGGAAACACATTGGTATTAGTAAAATTTCAATAGTACCTGTGAGTTTTACCTAACTATGTCACCTTCACTCAAATATCTGATATAAATTCTGTTTAACTTTTACAGCTCTTAAAGAAGGGAAATGCAATGCTCAAAAATAGCTTGCATTAATTTATTGTCTATTCACCACATGAAATAAGCTAATTGTTTTCAGACAATATACTAATCAGATAAAGCACTGAAATTTAATGGAAAAATTTCATTGGGTTGATTAGGTGATACAACTGTGAATTGGGGGCATGCTATTTTCTAAAGTATTTGCAACGAATAATAGCACTTAAAATTGTTCCAAGTGAAATCATCAGCTCTTATAGGCAAAACTTCACGCAGCTGAATAGAGAAAGTGAATGGATTCACTAACATATAATTTTTCATTTAACGTAATTTTGGAAGCTGGTTGTACAATTGCTTAGGCCCATGAATATGAACCACTTGACCTATTACAAACTGTGCCTACCCCACAATTTTTTTTTTTTTTTTTTTTTTTTTTTTTTTTTGTGATGCACTGGGGATCAAACTCACAACCTCACACCTGCCAGACAGGTGCTTAAGCCACTGAGCCAAACTCCCGGCCCTAGTTTTTCTGAGGCAGGGTCAAACTATGTAGCTCAGGCCGGCCTTGCGCTCACGTTGTGGCCCAAACTGGCCTCTAACACACAAGGCTCCTCCTACCTCAGCCTCCCAAGAGCTGGGATTAAAGGTATGCGCCACCATGCCCCCCTTGCTTACTCCACATTTAAGAGAAAAGGAGGCACGCATTTGACAAAAACCTATCTTTTAACTGCAGCCTGAATTGCAGCAAGTAGGATGTTACAATTCAAGAGATATATTTCAAAATTAGAGAAACCTACAAAAAATGTAATTTTGAGAGAAAGGAGTGCCAGGATATATGAACTGATCTAAAGTTTAATGGTCTAAGGTAAAAGAAGTTTTGCCTCAGTATTAATTTCAGGGAGTATACGACCTGATGTATATATGCATACAGCAAACATTTGTTCAGAAGAACAATTTTGCATATGATAGCATAGATTCAGTTGTTCAGAAAAACAACTATTTTACCTCTATTAATTTTCAGAAAAATAGACCGAGGATCTAGCTCAGCAGCACAAGTGCCTGCCTGGCAAGCACAAGGTCTGAATTTGATTCCACGTACAAAAAAAAAAAAAAACCCAGAAAAATCATAGTTTTTCCTGTGTGCTGCTTTTCTTTCAATTTTTACTTTCATTAGTCCATGGTTGCAGTATATAACATCCATATTCCTCAGGGGAGTCGGTGTATGTACAGAACACATCTTAATTCTATTTTCTAAATCTCTTCCCCCTTCTTTCACTCCCATCACCCTCCCTTTTACAAAAATAATCTATTTCCCTATTTCCTATTATCTATCATTTATTTTGCTCAGTTTTTTAAATATTTGGTTTACTACATGAAAGAAGGAAAATGCTCACAAAATCTGCTTTCACATATTCACAATGGAATCAATCTGGAAATGCATATAAAAGGGCAAAGAAATATTTTACTTTTGATCCAGCAATTCCAGTTCTATTAAGCAATGTGAAGAAATAATTCATAACATAAATAAATTTTATGTCAAGTGTCACTTACAATTATGACAAATTGCCCCTCAATTATACAATGAACAATATGGTTATTTATGTACCTGCAGTCAACTAGATGTCAATTTTTTAAAGAATTACTTTTAAAAACCATTTAATAGTATGAAAAACTTCGTGTTTTAAATTTAAATTATCTGAATATGTAGTTTACGTACATGTACAATCACATTTTAATGGAAGACTAGAGGGAAATACATGAATTCTTCCTCTTTTCGTGTTTTGGAATTACTTCAGCAAACTAAAGCTTTTGTAAATATTTCTTCTAACAGCAACCCTCACTTTGCATAATGAAAATAGCCCGAGAACAGTAATTTGGTAGGATAACTTCTAATGGTTTTAATCTACTTACTGATTGTGTAAAAGAGCAAAATGTTTGCAAAAACGCAGTAATTTCATTTAGTAAGTACTTGGAGAAAACACATGTTCTGAGTGAATCAGGAAGCACTCAAATACGGAGCATGCACTGCGGCAGCGGTGTTTTGGGAAACGGGAGCGGCAGGGCCTCCTGGGCATCGCACATTGAAATGCGACGGTCTGGCATGGCAAGCACAGGAGGAGGAGGACAACGTCACCAGTGCGGGCACGCCTAACTGCTCAGACTGGAAATTTCTATGCTTTTTATGTGCAGCAAAATTTGTGCTATATACCAAAACAAATATTTCATGCATGCATTTATTTCACCTTTTAACATCTAGGAAGGTATGTTTTGGGGAATAATTATAAATAGAAAAATGTGTTCATGTACATATGCTTATCTCTGAATCATACTAAAACTAGAAATAATTAATATACTCTATTTTTAGCATATTATTATATATTGTCCTCTCAGTAATGTAGTCCTGAAATTCATGTGACAGCTGTTTTATTAGCTATTGTTAAACTGAAGCAGGAACCTTCAAACTGTTTCATAAAATAATGGGTATGTGTATGAGTGTGTAGATGTGCTCATACGCATGTACAAACGTAGGTATAAACTGTATCTACCTAGCGCAAACCTCTGATTCATTAACGAAGTGATTAATTTTAGTCTACTGCCAAAGTATCCATGAATAATCATACAGTCATGTCTATTTTTCAGGGAGGCAAACCATAAATACCCTGAATGGTAATTAGAAACAAGCAAAATGTTTTCTAGTTTAATGAAAGCTTCATTAGAGTCTCTATACAGAAGAGAAACAAAGAAAGTCCATCTGCTTTATGAAGTTTTCCTTCCGAACATGCAGAAAAAAATAATGAATGAAATTGCAGGTCAGCTTGGTTTAATTTGAAACAGAAGGTATTTTTTTCCTGTGGTTTAAAAGAATTCTTGGTTACGCGTGTAAATATCTCAAATCCCACATGCCAGGCAATGTCATCATTTGGCCTAATACCATTCTAGATGCCATTCCTTCTAATATGTTGAATGGATGGTTTTCTTTGGGGAATAAAAATATAGCATAAATATTTATTGTACATCTTCTCCTGTCCTTCATTATAGTTTAGAAATATCCATGATTTTTATGTAATTTTTACCACATAGCTTTTTACACAGCTTGTTGAATAGAACGTACTGAAACTTAAAAATTCAATACACCACAATTATTTATAAGAATTTGAAAAGTGTATCTTTTTGCCAAACATTACCTTGTATTTATTGTAACAAAGTTTATCTAATTATTAGCTGGAACTACTTGATATTATCAGCCAAGTTTGAGAAAGAAACACCCCAAATTTTGTTCCTATAAATGTATATATTCACTTAGAATACTAATAGGATTACATTATACAGTAGTCTATAATCTGTATTTCTGCCCTAATAAATATTCTACAAAAATCAGTCTACAAAAATCAATCTACTTGGGAGATTATATCTGTGCTAAATTATTTTAGCATTGATTAAAATTAAAGTTAAATATATGACAATTACTTTAATAGCACAGACTTTGAACAAGTTTTAAATTTTAAACTACTGATGCTAGATTTTGAGAATGCAAAACATTAAGATACCCAATAGAAATATCCATATAGATAACAAACTTTTCAGAATATACAGGAGTTGAAGGTTCTAAGAATTTTAAAGTAGCAAAGTTAGATAAGAAACTTTTGCCATATTTATATTTCTTGTGTATTTGTTAAGGTTAAATGATTCTTGGCTAGCTTTTGTAATATTCTCATAAAGGTTTCTATTTAGTCACAATAATTTATCATTGTAAAATCTTTTACCTGTGAGAATAGGATGCTTATTTGATTCTGAAGGATGCTTTATTTTGTCATGAATATTTCCTATTGAAAATTAAATTCAAGTTTCCTAGAATTTTGCCATATTAAACCATCTTTGGTGTTTTTAAAAATAAATTAAATGTAACTTTTAAAATTGATAGTATTCTTTTGAAGTTTAGAGGAAAAATGAAATTCTCGTATTCTTTTCAAAAAATTATAATGTAACATGGCCTCTGTATTTTTGACAATACATAAAAACTTTCATTATTTTAAAAAAAAACTGCATTGTATTTTTTGTGTTTGTATACCCATTCAATTTTGATGAACATTATTTGTGTTGATTATTCAAAATTTTTATAAGAGTTTGAAAATATTACCAAATATAGGGAAAGATATTGGTTGAATAAAAACTATTCTTTACATTTTCCTTAGCATGTTAATAGCTGGGTGCTTTTAATTTATTGCATTCTATACCCCAAACCCCTCGGTCCATTGTACATTTGACTCCCTCACTAAATTTTCTGGAGTGTGGAGACTGCTTTCCGTGAAGGTGCAGTCTAGATTTATGGCATGGGTGGGGATCCTTTTCTTAAACATCACCGAGCTGCATATAACTAGATCCACACTCTGTAGGCTCCATGTCAACAAAAATTAGGTTTCCAGGAACACAATGACAGCGAAGTCAAACCACAGGGAGAAGCCAGCACCTACCTGAACAAAGAACATAGCGATGTGGTAGAATTCTCCACGGCCCCCTTGTTTGACAGGAACAGTCATAAAGAATTTGCTGCCATCTCTAGAAAACACAGGCTCTTCATTCTGAAATGTAGAAGCACTCGCAAGAATCTCAAAATGGCATGTGGAATTTGTTGTCTTTTACATTACAAAGATAAGTGTGGACTGTATTGACTTAGTTTGGAAGACAGTCAAATTATTTTATTAGTACGTTTCCATTCCTTGTGGGGAGTTGGCACATACGCAAAACACATTTTAATTCCTTTTTTTCCTTCCTCTTCTTCCTCTCTCTTTTGATACCCTTCCTATTTGAGAAAGATCTATCTCCCTACTTTCTACTATTTGTCGTTTATTTTGTTCTTTACTTATAAAATATAAGATAAAATGTACAATATTTAAGCTTGTATTTCTGATTTATTCTTAACATTATAGTCTCAACGAGCATCCATTTTCCTACAAATGGCCCGAGGTTACCCCTCTTATGGCAGCGTAACACTGCTTTGGGTAAACACCACGTTTTCTTTATCCATTCATCTGTTGATGGACATATGGCTGTTTTCAAAACTTAACTGTTACGAACTGTGCTGCTGCAAAAATGAATATGCATGTATCACTGTAATAATGATGTCTTTAATTGTTTGTAAGATACCTAGAAGGGAAGGGCTGAGTCCAGTGGAATTTTAGTTTTAGATTTTGGGGAAATCTCAATACTGATTTCCATAGTGGCTATACTATTTAAAAAATAAAGTATATAACATTCATTTAAAAATAAGAAACAAAACTAAGTTAATACTACATTTTATGTCTGTGATTGGAGAGAAAACAGGTTAGTTTCTTTCATAGTGTATAGAAATGATTTAAAATTAGACTAAGTACACATTTTAAATTAATTTACATCAGAACTTTAACATCTTTAAATGAGACTGTGTTTGGCAATCTATACTTTAAAGATAAGGAAAATGTTAATATCTGTACTGACTTATCAAAATAAATATTCTCTAAAAATCACAAAACAACATAACATGTTAATATATTTTTCTGAAATCTTTTACTCAGCATCTCTAGATACTTGAAGATTCATTTTTGAGAGTGTATGCACAATTTACTGAAAACATAAAAGTTAGAAGGTCACAAAAGTAGGAGACAGAAAAAGTGATTTAATCCAAATTTCCCATTCTCATTGCTTATATATTCACAAATGCAAACAAAATGCTTAACCATACCAGTGAACACTTAATTGATTATTTTTAATTAAACTGCAGTGGCATATTTAATAAATAGAATTTTTTTCAAAAATTAAATTACGGAGGCCATACATTTTTTATTGGTTTATTTTGTTTTAAGGATAACATTAAGAAAATGGACTTATCTGACAAAACAATGAAGCTTTTTCTGCCAGATTAATGACAGTGGTTACATAAATGGTACTAGGAAAGGCTATGATATGGTTGCCATTGTAGGTCTATAGCATGACCGCACAGCCCTTGCAAATGGCCATTTGCTGTCCTTCCGATGCTCTTGTCTTTATTTTTTGTCCTTTCCCTGGCCTCCTACATGTTTCTACCTCACGCCCTTTGCACCTTTTACTGCCTTTACCTGGCTCTTTTCCCTGTCTTCTTCCTGTCTCTTTTCCAGTGTCACCAGATCAATGAGGTGTTTCCTGATTACCCCACGTAAAGTACAAGACAGAAGCCAGATTGTCCATCTCCACCTCCTGCTCTTCATCCCGTTTACCTTCTGTTCTCTATTTTTACAGAACATTACACCATTCAACGTACACTTTGTTTCTATGTGTGTGTATTTCTATGTACGTGTTTGTGTGTAAATGCAAGTAGGGTGTATGTTTATACGTGTGCACAGTGCTCCTCCAGGAGGGGAGCACCATGGGGCAGAAGCCTTGTATTCTTTATAGCACTAGAAGCCATAGGAACTCTGGTCAGAGTTCTAAATAAACAAGAAGTCAGTTAATGGCTATTTCTGTACCTCAGAGAGTCGAGTCCAATATTAGTTTCATTAGTAAGAATATCTTTGATTAGCAATATAAAGATAATATTTCTTTGTTTATTTTATGGGTGTTAAAGAAATTATAAGAATATCTATGTAATGAATTGAAAGATCTCAAATAATATACATTTCTAAGTTGAGAAAATTTTCATAATTAGGTACTTAATAGATACAGACAAAATATTTGACTTAGTGATTTCCATTGATCAACTATGATAGAGTGAATGATTCTGTTTGTTTCATCTCCTGCTGTTCTGGAATATCTCCAGACTGCTTTTGCACATGGGAGCTCTTCCATCTAGAACAACCTTTCCATCTTTGTTTTGGTTCTAAATCTTACTCATATTTTTTTACTTAATTTCATGAGATATAAAGTGTTTTTCAAATATTTCCCAGTGAAGCAATTTCCCCCCAGTCTAAAAAGTATATTTTTCACCACTTTCCATGGCTTTTAATGTACCATATTAATATTGGGTGGAACACAGTGACATAATTGTTGAGTACAAGAATGCATGTATGCAATAGGCAAACATATTTAAGTTTAACATTATATCTGTTACATTTCCTCCAATGCTTGTTTCCTCCCTCACTCACCATCCTCTCCTAGTGCTTTATTCAAAGGATAAAGCTGTTTTATTTTGTGCAGACATTTGAGTATTCTCCTACTTACACTGACCTCCTTTTCAATTCTAGTTCACTAAAAGTAGTTCAGAAGCAAAAAGTAGATTAAGGCTGTCATTTCAATTACATTTCTGGGTTTACAAATTTTCAGTGGGAAACAAGATCTGGCTGGAAATACTCAGCTCTATACAGGTGGAGCCACCTTACTTTATGACCTTAGGGATTAGGACTTCTGGCATACATGGGTTTGTAGTTTGATATTGAACTCTATTCCTTCACCAAACATATTCTACACTGCCTATCCCAACTGTAAAGAGTCTTGAATGCTAGGCTAAACATATCACTTTTCTTGGCATACCTATTAGCTAGAAAGTGAGCCCACAATTCTATCAAATTTCTAATTACAAAGTATTTTAGATAATTACTTCTTCTCATTTGTGCTAATTTGATCATCCCCTAAATTTGAATTTCATATAATTCTAAGCATCAAATAAAATGACCTTAGAAATTTTGGAAAAAAATCAAAGGTGATAAAGTATGAACTTATTTTTTATTGAATAATTGATAAAATGGTAATTTGCTTTAAATTTTCTATTAAACTTTCTTAAACCTAGAATTGTTGAATTTACATACGGTGATGTCTATTAAACTATTACAAATGTGACTGGTAGACTCAATAAAGCAAGGCAAATCAGAATACATCAATATTCATTATACTTTTTTTAAAAATTTATTGTCTAAAGGTAGAGTGCATTATTACTGCAAAGTGAAATTTTATTCTGATTTTTCTTGAACACTGACTAAAATAAATTTTTTGCATTAATAGATACCTATAGATATAGAGGCAAATATATATAGAATATATATACATATATATGTATCTACTTATTTGTATTTCTAAGCTTTAATAAAGTAATTATTTAACCAATAAAGTCCTGCTACTTATTTTTTTATCCAGTTACTAAACAGATGTGGAGCTCTTCTTATATACTGGATTCCATATTAGACATTGGAATTGCAATGAAGGACAAAAAATAAACATCCTTGTTTTTCTAGTATTAGTACAGAATTCACAGAAATAGTTGTACATACATTACATTTGAATTTAAATTTTATTGGGAGATATGACATGGTTAGGGTGATTGGAGGTGAATCCTTGAGTAGATTACTTAAACTGAGAACTAAAAACTGAATAAACAACAAATAAGCAGTTTTTCAAGAGAATTCCATTCACAAGGAAGGTCAAATGTGAAGGCCCATTGCATGGCGACCTAACATGGCTGGCGTGGAGAAAATGTTTGTGACAATGGTTTGCACAGAACTGAAATATCTTCCCATTATGTTGCTATTATCAGAAAAACAGAAGGAAGAGGTCAGTTATTTGAGTTGAGGCAATGGGAGAATGAGGGTGACACTGGGAACAACTCTCACACATTCAAATTTCAGAAAAGTCAGTCATCTAGATTACGAACAGATGGGCAGGTGTCTGAGGACTTGGTAGTTTGCCAATTAAGAAAGAACTATGGTTCCTGAGGCTTGAACCTGGACAGTGTTTGTGAATTATAGAAAATTTTATTAACTTGATAGAATTGTGAAAGCAAAGTTCAAAATTTTGGTGATGAATTATATATATATTTAGAAAGGTAGGTAAGTAGATAGATATGGAATAATAAAAGTTCCAAGTGAACACAGTGTTAATAACTTTATTAGCTAGCTGGATAATACATATGTTATTGAATTCTATGATAAAATGTATGGAGAGTTCTCAAAAATTAAAATTAGAAATTCCACTTAACCCAGCTATTCCTCTTCTAGGGATCTTCTCAAAAGAGTTAAAGACATATTACAGTTATACATGCCTACCCATATTTATACTAGCACAATTCAGGATGGCTAAATCTTAGAAACAGCCAATAGATGAATGGATAAAGAAAATGTGATATTTATACACAATGGAATACTATTCTGCCACAAAGATAAACTTGATTCATTTGTGGGAAAATGAATGCATCTTGAGATCATAGTGCTTACTGAAGTGACTCGGGCACGCAAGCTTAAATACTACATCGTGGTTTCTCTTAAATATAAACTTTATATATACATGACAAAATAGACAGAATAGGTAAAAAAGATAGGGAAAAAAGTATTATAATCCAGCATGGACAATGTATCTAATAGTCTACCTTGACTTAGACCCATTAACTTACATATTTTATATGTTCTTTGGTCTAGTGTGTGGTTTTTAATCTGCATATATGATAATTAACTTTATAAGGACTTAAAAATGAATCTGATGCTGGAAAAATTAAAGAGGGTAGAGAGAAGGGGAAAAAGGATATTTGAAACATGTTATGTACATGTACCAATTCCCTAGTGTGATAGTAATCATTATGTACTATAGAAATGTATTAATAAAAGTAAAAAAGACTAACATACCTCCCCACCAAATAAAAGAAAGAAAAAAATCAAGAAGACCTGAGGAGCGTGTAGCTACTTTGATTGATTTAGTAGCTGCCAGCATGAATTTGAATGTTTCAGAGCTCATTGAAGTGGCTGAGGCTATATATGTGGAGGTTTCAAGCAAGGAGTGCTAAGTGAAACCATAGATGGGTATGGCACCCAGAAGAGAATATAAGTATAAGAAGCCCATATAGAATGATATAAATCAACAACCCAAGCAAACAAATCATAATAACTCAATCCACAAACAACAACAACAACAACAACAACAGAATCAGTGAGGGTGTTCACAATGAAATGGTTGCCTCCTTACTGGGGAAACCTGTTGCGTTTCTGTCTGAGTTGTCAGTCTGACTTAAGTTTTTACTCTATTTTATTCATCACTCCAAGCTTATTTGTGTCACAGAATATTGTTAAAAGTTAAGATACTTCTAAGGAAAACATGATCTTCTGGACAATCTCCAAATGACCAATCTATATAGTGGTTTGGTCAATTTGGGGGGCAATCTGAATAATGTAGGTGGTTTCAGGTTTAATGGGCTGCAACTCTTTCTCTTTGACCTACACAAATGTTTACTTCTATGGTTAATCCAGAAAATGGATTCTTAGTGTTATTCTGACATTAGAGCCCATAAAAAGACCAAAGTAACCTATTTTCAAGTGATGCATTAAAATGCCCAGTCATTAATTTTTTAATGGAAACAAACCACTTTTTCAAACATACCAAAATCTTAAAGTCAACTGAGTGAAATAATTTTTCAGAGAAAGCTATTACATAATAAATGGATGAACAGAATGGTTACAAGGGCCATTATGTGACAAAATCACCTATACGATACCTGTTTAGAAAGCCAGGTGTCTGACGTCATCTCATATTTCTGAAATAAAAACAAAATTCCATGAGATGTTTGGACTAAAGTAAGCATATGTCAATGTAATGTTTTTGCATTGCTATCTTCAGACATTTTCTTCTTTTACTTAACTATAAAAGCATCATGAAAGATCACATTGTCATTATTGATTTAAAGTGAATGAAAAGTAGAGAACTCGCATTGAAGGACAGTTTAATTATAGTCTTTTTCGTGCGTGTATGGGAACTCCTTCAGAATTTTTACCTATACAAAGACAGAACATGAAGGATAGATCATTTCCCAGTCTGTGGCATTACCTCATCTGAACCTCTGGGCATCACGAGGAAACAAAATTATTAAGCCCTCAATGGAACTAGACAAAAAGACAGGCATAAAATTTTAAGAAAGACATTCATTTAATATTCAATCTGGTCTTTATCATAGCCCTTTTTCTTATTTGTTGTGCTTATTTTTAAGAAAAAAGTCAAATATTTGGAATATGAAATATATGTTCCTTTAAAATGTACTTAGAAATGGTTAAAACCAAAATTCTATTTCCAGAAATAAAATTTGACTAATTCAAACTCTAATTAGATGAAACATAAAATACTTTAGTAATAATATTTCTGTGTACTGACACGAAATACCTTATGTTTTTCTGAAAGAAATGATTTGATAATAAAGATGCTGAAGTTAAGAAAACATATGAGAGATTATATAGACAGAACACAAAGCTCTAATATGTTAGAGATTTTCCTACATACGCATTTCAAACTGGTTAATTGTAATTTATGTATAGTTTCATGCAATAGTTTTTCTAAATTTATATTATTTATATTACTATTTCTTTAAAATTGACCACTTTCCGTTTGGGGGCATTTTTTTTTAATAGCTCTTCACTATTTGCAGACATCAGGAAAGTATCCAATAGAATCATTCTTTGGTTATTTGTGCCCCAACAGTGAACATTTTTGGTAGCTAGACAAGAGACATAATAAAATAGATAATGATGCCACTGCTCACTAGTACCACCGAATTTTCTTAGAATTCATTAGACCCAAAAACTTCTTATGCTATTATTCATCTTATTATTTAAGTTAACTGAAAATATAGCACAAACTCCAAAAATGGCATAGAATTAAGATATGTCAATAAAGTGTCAAATGAATAATATGGTAGGACTTACATATCTGTTTTCTTACTGTAGCATTTTAATTTATCTTTGTGTTTATCTATAGTGGAAACATTAAGATTATTCTTGTATAGTGAAATTAACACTCTCTCTTATTAACTAGATTATATGAAATCTAATTTTTAAATGAAGATCACTTGAACATGAAACCACCTAGGGCACTGTATCAAATGTATAGAGAAATTCTAGTCAGTCTATAACATAGATAAAGGAGGCATGACTCCACATAAAGGAGAGTTTATCTCCAGATAAAGGAGATAAATTTTCTACTAATGTAAGCCTAATGTGACAAGCGTGAGTCAAATCTTGTAAGTAAATGGCTGCTTCAACTACTCCATTTCCACATGCACGCTCATCACTCCATTCACAAAGAAATATCTGTGTATACATTTCTCTCTTCTACTACTATTTAAAAAGTGTGTTTTAAAGATGTCAATATGGAGTGAAATCACAGATTTTCAGTGTGTAATGTGACAAGTTTTGCTGAGGATATTTACATCCCATCGAGATGTTGGAGAATCACACTGCTCAAAGCCTCTGTGCCCCTCCCCAGAGGCCCAAGAAGGTAATCACTCTCGGACTTTTCCCCATAGATCAGTTCTTCTTATTTTAAAAATTAACAAAATTAAAATCATGTATTACAAATACAGTGCATTATAGAATCCTGAATTTGAGGTCTTCTTCATATCACATATTTGTGTTTCACTATCATTAAAAGTATTACCATTATCTTTCTGTTCCTTTTTAATTGTTGAGTTACATTTTATTGTATTGATATGCCTCATTGTTTAAATATATTTCCCGTTAATGAATAATTGAATAGTTGTCAGGTTTTTAGCTACTGTGAATAAAGCTTTCCTAAAGAAACTATTTTTGTTTTTACAAATTCTTTGGTAGCGTGCTTTTTTTTTGTAATTACCTAGAAATGGAATTACTGAGTATGCTTACATATACATTTATTTATATACATTTGCTTATACATATACTTAATATATGATACATACTATGTCTAAATGCAAACATGGTATGTTATTCATATTGTGTTTATAAGTGTTAATTTGAAGCCAAAAATATGTTTAAAAGTACTTATCATTTTACTTTTACTTCTGCAAAAAATGAAAAATTTAGCTCTCCACATTCTTAACAAATAACATTGTCAAGTTGTTTCATGTTTTAATTTAGTTATTCTAATGGCATGTCATGTTATCTCATGTTTTTTGATTTATGTTGTTTTATTTTGTTTTTTCGTTTTTGGTAGTAGCGTGGACTGAACTCATACCCTCTGGAATGCTAGGTAAATCCTCTATCAATGAGCTACATTTTTAGACTTCGTTATGAGTTTAATCTACATTTTCTTACTGTCTAATGAGGCTGGATACACACTCATTTTTCTTGCACTTATCTGCTTACATGAGTTTGATGTTTCTATTGGGTTGTCATTAACATTGAGATGTAGGATTTGTTTCCATATTTCCTTGTCAGATCCACATTTCGCAAAACACTTTTCCTTAGTATGTGATTTGTTTATCTGTTTCCTTTGTGGTGTCTGTAATGACACTTCTAATTTTTATGACATCACTTTTTTTTTTAATGCTTAGTGATATTTTTTGCCTAATTTGTATTGTGAAGTTGCATTGTGTACTTCCCTTTACATCTGTAACAGTCTATGCTTTAGATTTGGGGATATGATTCTCTCAAATTGACCTTAGAATATGACATGAAATAGTTGTCATATATCGTTGATTTTTCTTTTTTCTTTTTTTTTTTCATTTGGTTGTCAGTTGTCCCAGGACCACACTTCCCCATTCAATAGTTACTGCATTTATGTTTGAATCAATTGATCATATAAATGTTGGCCTATGTTTCTGTAAACAATTCAGTTTACTATTTGCATATTGCTGCATTTTCCTCATCACCTCTAGGCTTCTGTAGCTTTCTAGTTACTGTATTCTTGAAAGTAGGCAGTACACACTTTTCCATGTTTGTTTCTTTATGAAGTGGCTTTGGTTGCTTTGGATCTTGTGCATTTCCACATCAATTTTAAAACACGCTTATGTTTATATGGATTTGAAGAGCACTTCAACTATGTGAGAAACTGTGGCTCTGTCTTTTCTGTGGAAAGATGTAAGTGGCTCCATCCCTGACACTGAAATTACTAAGGGAAATGCCTAAATTTTTGAATCATAGCTGCAGAAGAAAGATAGCTTATCACTAACCAAGGACTTTCCCTGCCCCACATGCTCCCCTCTCCGCTCCTCTTCTACCTCACCCTCCTTCATATCCTCCCCGCTGCTTGTTAAACCAGCCAACTGTAATAGACTGCAAGTCTTTGAATTCAGCCAATGAATTTAAAGGATTGATACTTCCTATGCACGGGGGTT
>RJWM01039542.1:0-16047 GCA_004363535.1 Dasyprocta punctata
GGGAAGAGGAGGGGATATAAACCTGTATATGTGTATATGTAAGATAACTAAAAAGAACACTGCTCAATGTATTCGTTATTGAGCGGGAACAATTAATACTCATATGATTGGATCAATCTTGCATGTCTATATCTGTTAATGTAAGAAACCATTTTAAAGATAACGATGCGCAAATTGCAGCCATTGTCAAGCTTCTATCATCCGGCTTTGTAAACCTGCAATGTTGTGTATTTACGCTAGTTATTTGCTTGTCTCCTTTGCTTGTTGTCTTTACTATATATGTCGTTTTTTTTGTTGTTGTTGTTGTTGTAGTTTTTGTTTGTTTTGTTTTTCTTCGCTCAAATAAAATTAAAAAAAAAAAATATTCCTTTTCCCTGATTTGAAATTTTCTGGGCATCCATAAGTTTGCTACTTTAATGATAGTTATTTACTTTTTCTGTAGTGAAAGGATATATTTCATAGCTTCCAATTTAGCTTGATATCTTGTTACATTAGTTGATATTATTAACCACATTGCATGTATAAGAACTCTTTTCATAATGGGCTTCTCAGTGACCAACAGAGAATTATTGTCATCAAGGGATGTTACCCTCACTTCTGCATTCTTACCAGGTCCATTGACTATTTTATAATTAAGATCTTCTTGTATACTGGACACTTTTCTGCAATATGTAAATCTTTGGAGAATAATGGAAATATAGAGAAAGGGATGTTCATGCAAACAAAACATGAGGCTTTTAACAATGTAATTTCAGTTTGAGAAGAAATGAAAATATCAGAGAAAGAAAGCACTTGAAATTCAAGAAGGAATGGCAAAACTATACATAGACATATGTGTATTTTTCTTTTGCTTTTTGTTTTGTTTGATGCTGGGAATTGAACCCAGGGCCTTATGCAATTAGGTAAACAGTCTACCACTGAGCTATAATTTAGCCCTAAAAATAATGATTATCAAAAAGAAAAAAGTGTAATATAAGAACTAGTTGTGGAAAACTGTAAGAAATGACAATAAAGTATAATAAACAATAGTATATATTTAAATTAATACAAATTTCTAAACAAAAACACTAGAAAACATTAGTTGATAAATTAGGAGGTGTTTGGTGTTAAATTTCTCTAAATTATGCATTTTTAAGGAAAATAGTAAACTTAGTAAACATTGCACACTAAATTCAGAATACTAGCATTGCAAGAATAATTATGAAAAAAAATCCAGAAGAACAAATTGGGAAATTTAGAAATTATAAGATGAGAAGAGAATTAGTTAAAAAAGAAAAGCATATTAAGAAGTAAACAACTGAGGCAAATAGAAAAATTAAGTTTGTTAAAAATAAATAAACACCACAGACATTAAAATTAATATAAATTGATATGACCCACTAGTTCACAAAAGATATTTTGATATTGGATAACTGGTCTACATTGAAACAGACATAGAAGTAAGTATGGAAATGTAAACATATTTTAAAGTTATATCATCAAGTCAAGAACAAAGCCAAAGGAAATTTGTATAACTGTAAAACATATAAAAGCATGAAATTAGAAAGAGAGAGAAATAAAAGGAATATGGAGAGGAAATGAAGAAGTTAAATTGCTATTATTATTATTAATGGTACCAGGGATTGAACTCACAACCTTGTGCGTGCCAGGCAGGGGCTTATGCCACTCAACTAAATTCCCAGCTAAATTATCATTATTTGCAGATGACGTGATACTCTACATAGAAGACCCCATAAAGTGTACTAAAAGTCTACTACAGTTAATAAGCAAATTCATCAGCACAGCTGGATACAGAGTCAACACCCAAAAACGAATAGAATTTTTGTACACAAACAAGAAACTCACTGAAAGAGAAATTATGGAAATAATACCTTTCACTGTAGCTTCCAAAAGATGAAATACTTAAGAGTCAATCTAACAGAGGATGTAAAAGATCAATATATTGAAAAATGCATTACTCTGCAAAAGTAGATTGAAGAGGGTATCAGAAAATGGAATGATATCACTTATTTTTCAACAGGAAGAACCACCATTGTGAAAGTGGTTATACTACCAAAGATGTTGTACTAATTTAATGCAATTCTGATCAAAATACCATTAGTAACACTCACAGATCTAGAGTAAACAATCCTAAAATTCATTTGGAAATATAAGAAGCCTACAAGAGCAAAGACAATCTTAGGCAACAAAGGCAAGGCAGGAGGCATTACAGTCCCAGACTTGAAACCATACTACAAAGCTACTGTGAAAAAGTCAGCATAGCACTGGCAGAAACTAAAAAGCAGATTTGAGGCTCAGAGGAAAACATTAGAAAATGCAAACACAACTGCAAAATCACTTAGCCACCTTATCTTTTACAAAGGGTCCAAACATGTTCACTGCAAGAAAGATAGCTTCTTTAATAAATGGTGTCAGAAAAATTGACTTTCCACATGCTGAAGACTAAAACTAGATCCATGTCTTTCGCTATGCACTAAAGTAAAGTCAAAATGAGTCAAAGATCTCAGTATTAAAACAGAAACACTAAATCTACTGGAAGACAAGGTACGTATAAATCTTGAAGACATGGGGTAGGGAAAGAGTTCACATGGGAAGTACTTCAAAGAATCAACAACTGGGATCTCATCTTCTTAAAAAGCTTTTGCACTTCCAAATAAATCTCCAACAGAGTGAAAAGGAAACTCACATAATGGGAAATAATTTTAGCCAACTGTCCCTCAGACAAAGGACTTACATGTAGAACACACAAAGAATTGAAAAAAAAAATCAGGCCTCCCAAATTCAAAGACCCAATCCAAAACTGGGCATCTGAGATAAACATGCACTTCTCAGATGAAGAAATACAAAGGGAAAATAAATACATGAAGAAATGTACAACATCCCAGGTCATTTGAAAAACACAAATTAAAACAACACTGAGATTCCATCTGACTCCAGTAAGAATGGCTGTCATCAAGAAATCAAATGACAACAAATGCTGGTGTGCTTGTGGGGAGAAAGAAATGCTTCTCCACTGTTGATGGGAGTGTGGACTGGTGCAACCACTGTGGAAATCAGTGTGGAGATTCCTCAAAAAGCTAGGATTGGAGGTCTCATTCAATTTAGTATTCACCTTCTGGGTATCTTCCCAGAAGAATTGAAAATATCATGCCACTGTAATGTATGTGCACCCTTGTTTATAACAGCACAATTTGATATAGTTAAAGCTTGGAAACAACCCAAATGCCCATTGATCATGGAATGCATAGAAAAGATGTGATATTTTTATATGGTGAAGTATTACTCAGTTATAAAGAAGGCTAACCTTGAGACTTTTATAGGTAAAGCGGTGTGTCTTAGTTACTTTTTACTCATTGCCATGACAAAATACCTGACGCCCAAAATTAGGGAAGAAAGGTTTATTCTTACAGTTTCCCAGGAGTTTCAGTTCACACTTAGTTGACTCCAAGTCAGCATGGGTTGGCGGGGCTGCCGTTCATGGTGGCTGCAAGCTGCAAGGCAAGCTGGCCAGAAAGAGACGGAAGCCCAGAAGCGAGCAAGAGGAAGACCCGCCTTCCCTTACACTGTATCTCAGCTCCACCCCTGGTCAGGTGCCAAACCCATCGCTAGACAACAAACTAAACACAAGCACTAGACTCAGCCCCATCAAAAGTATGAGGACTTGGGGGTACATAGTATTACCCAATACACGGTGCAACTTGAGACCATACTCATAAGTGAAATAAATCAGACTCACATGTGTAAATATTATATTGTCTCCCTAGTGTGAAAAACAGAAAGAGTAAATAAGGTTCAAAATGTAAAAGAGATACCTTGAAAGTGAAAAGGAAAGAAACTGCTCAAAAGGAAAGAAAAACTAGGATAGGGGAGAGGGGGAAAGGAGGATAGAAGGCTTTAGATTATATGTCTGTATATATGTTCATTCATACATATATTCATTCATATATATTCATTTATATATATTCATCCATATATATGCATATTCATACAAGATAGATAACTATATTGCTAATTTGTGTTAGTTCATCAAAAAGAATAGATTGTGCTTCCATTGTTTGATTGATGTTTTTACTCATGCCTATATCTTGTAATCTGATCAACTACTTTGAAGATAACAATACACAATATATTAACAGAGTTAATCTCCTATTATTTTGTGCTGAAATTGTGTATCTCCATTTTTATTCTTTTTCTTTTTAAGATTAAAAACATGAAATACAGCAGGGCTAGAAAAAGTTTAAGAATGCATGGCTATAAGAACTTATTATGTAATGCTGAAAATAAAAGTGTCTGGGAAATATAATCAAAATATTCTCTCATTCCATAATCCTCAATAGCAGCAAAGAAAACACTTTTATTATTGAGTAAACATTAAACCATACTGTTTTGCCCATCATTACCACAGTCTACTAAGACACTGTCCAACTAGAATGAAATTCCATCTTTCTATATATCCAAGTAGAAACAATCCATTACATACATGTTGTCAAAATTAAAATAAGGAATCCTGAAGTAAGAAAACCTGACAGCATCATTTGTCATCATTTGTCACCTAATTCATCTTAACATTACCTGGTAATTGGAAGACCATCTGTGTTAGCTGACTAGTTTTATCCAAAAGAAAAACAAAGTTGGCATGTCTTTTTGACATAAGTAGATTTATGTTTCGCAGCACAATCTCTAGTTCAGTTAGGCTTTCACATTTTCACAGAATTGAAGCTATGGTGCCTTTTCCATTGGTGTTTGTCTTTCAAATACAAGGCCCAAAGTTCCTCAAGAAAAAATTATCCCTGAGTCGTAAAACTGGCAAAGGTCTTTTTGGCATTTGAAAGTATTAATATGCTGTAGATTTAAAAGAGCAAAGTAGAGGATACTAAGGATGTAGTTTGGCGTAATTTGGACGCTAGAGGCTCTACTCTAATCTTTGATCACCACAACAGCACAGAGAGAGAGAGAGAGAGAGAGAGAGAGAGAGAGAGAGAGAGGGAGAGAGAGAGAGAGAGAAAGAGAGAGACAGACAGAGACAGAGACAGAGAGAGAGACAGAGAGAAAGACAGAGAGAGACAGAGAGAGAAAGAGAGAGAGACAGAGAGAGAAAGAGAGCTGAAGGAGAAGGAGGAAGAGAAGGAGAAGAAGAGAAGAAAAGAGACTAAGGGGAGGGAAGAAATGAGAGTTACAAATAAGGGAAATATTTTTCCCTACTGTCATTATTTACAAGGTGAACACAGACTTCTAATTTGTTTGTCTCCACCTGTGGTGCATTAACTAATGGTCAACTTGTAACACCCAGCTGAACTGAATCAGTATGGTTCTGGGTGTGGAAGGTCCATCTGAGTGTTGTTGCCAACAGCATAACAGAACTAGAGGAGAAGATGGCAGGCCGTTGCTGGAGAAGTTTCTCACACTGGTTTTCCTAATATGAATTCAGATGTTCTTATCTTCAGAGGAGCTTGGTTCTTCACTGTCATTGAGGATGGCTATGGTTCTCTTTGGGAGAGCTCTGATCCTTACCTTCAGCGTCACTTCCTGGCTCCAGAATAGATTCCTTAGCCTGCTGTAATGGAGCCTTCACCCTGCTGGTGTAGACTTTTTAGCATCCACCACTGACCTTTGGGCCTTCCCAGTGCAGATCCTTGATACATATTTGTATGAGACATTGTTATGGTCTCTAGACCTCTAGCTGGACTCATAGATGATATAGCCATGGGCTCTAGGTCTTTAACTGGACTCATGAAGTGCATTGCCATGGAATCCAGGCTTTCAACCAGATCCTTTGGGTCTCCAGTGCACAGACAGATTGCCTGCACTCTTCTGTATTTGACTTTCTGGGTGAATACTATAAAATAATTCTATAGATTACATACCTTGTATTAAATCTATTCTCTGTAAATACTGATAAACATGGTACCCAAGGCACCAGAACAATTCCAAATATCCTAAACTTGTATGGACATAAGAAAATAGTGTTACAGAATATAAAACAAAAATTAGAACAACAGAATTATTTGACTACTCTATATGCTATAAGATGGGTTCCATATCTCTCATTAATATTGATATATAAAACAAAAACTGAGAGTAATAAAAATATAGAGATTTTTAACACAACACAAAAGATTGATTAATTAGAATTTAAAGTTCCAGAATGGTGGGGAAATTGTCTCCAACTCTGTGACATTGTGCTAGTTTGTGTGAATGCCAACCCTCAAAGAGAACCATTTATTTATTTAATTGTTTGAGCACGTCTTTTCCTGGTTGTCTAGTATACACAGGTGTTTCAGCCTCTCTCACAAGCTCTGGGATATTCACAATGGATGTTATTTCTTGTGAACAGTCCCTAGTTGAACTTTTGCTTGAAAGAACGATGTCAGATAACTTGTATACTGGCCCTTTGATGATAGCAGAATGAAATTTGAGCCAGTACTAATGGACTAGATAATTTCATGTCCAAGGTTCTGACTTAGAGAAAGGTGAAGATATTCTAGTTACCCTCTTAACAAGAAAATGGTGGTTAGGTATGAGATTCGATTTATTATCATATGGTGGTTCTGGCCAATGGTAAGAGTTAATGATTAAGTTGTAGAACAAGAAAAATCCACTGGTAGCAGTTTGGTGAGTAGTCATATCAAAACAAAATAGACTAAGTGGCTTGAAAATGCAATTTATTTTCTCACAATTTTGCAGACTAGAAGAGCCATGCCAAGGTTTGGAGATGTAGGTTTCTTGGAACAGCTCTCCTGGTTATCAGATTCAACCTTTCCTGCTACATCCTGACATTGCCTTCCTTAAGAGAGGCAAGAGATAGAGGTAGCAAGGAACAAGAAACTCTTTGGTACCTCTCAAGGTACAGACATTAAATTATCAAATCAAGATCCACATTTATGACCTTGTTGCATCCTAATTATTTTCTGAGTTACATCGTCTAAGGCAGCCACCCTGGAGGCTTAGTTTCCATATTTGATTTTTGGCAGGAATACCAAACTTTAGTCTACAATACTACCTGAGCTTGTGCATATAATGTACAATTTACCATGCAGAAACAGAAACTAATTTATGAACACTTTACTGTAGGGAAAGTTTAGTAAGTTTGATATATAAAGAAACAATAAGCAGTCAGGGATATAGCTCAGTGGCATAGGTGCCCGCCTGGCAAGTGTAAGGTCCTGGGTTAGATCCACAATACAAAAGAACCAACAAGCAAAAATTCATTTTATCTTACATTATTTTTCTTCCTCAGCAAATTTGGTTAATTAAAAATCTCCTAATACCAGAGAAGTAAATGTAATAAACCCTAATATAAAGTAAGAAAAATTTAATAATCATTGCATATAGGAGGAAACCAATTCTGAATTTAAAATATTCTAAAAATTCTGATCTCCTCTGTAAACATTAAAATGCAAATTATCATAGAAATTTTATCAGATTTTATATAAAATGAGAGCTAAAATGTTAACAACTGTGAAGATACAAATTATTGAGAAAATGAATTGGTGGGTAGATATTAATTTGTTACAGATACTTAAACACAATTTGCTATTATAATCACAAAGTATAAAAAGTTCAACATGTCCTCTCCAATATTTCCACTCCTAGTTATAAAATCAACATAAAGTCTTAAACTTTGGCATAAAAAGCAATATTTAAAAACAGTAATAAACAAAATTATTCACAAAAGAAAAATCTAGAGATACTATCTATAAACAGGAAAGTGCAAAAATGTTATACTTTCAGAAAAAGAAGCAAAATAAATAGTAAAAATAAATGAACTAGTGTTTTGAGGATTAGATGAATTAATTTTACAAAGAAATTTAAACTGCATAATTTTACTCATGTAGAACACAAAAAGGTTGATCTCACAGAAATACAGTCAAATCCTGGCTATTAGAGGTTGAGGAGGACAAGGGTAAAGAATGTGTGTTGTGATTGGTTAAAAGGAATGAACTTGTTGCTTTATAGGAGGAATAAGTTCTGTACTAGTACATAGAAGTGTGATTAGAGTTAGCAGCATTGTGTTGCCTATTTCAAAATATATAGGAGAAATGATTTTGATTGTTCTCAACACAAAGCAATGACAGGCGTTTGAGATGATGGGTAGGCTATCTGCCTTGATTCAATCATTCTATGCTATATACTCTGAAATCCATAAGCACAGAGAATTGTGCCAGTTGAAATAATAAATTTAAGAAACAAGTCACAAAATGGTACTTTCAGTGTGATTCTATTTTATTAGGTTCTAAAACACAAAAAGGATGTGTTAATTATATATATAAATATATATAACCACATATACATTATGAAACACAGAAAGAAGGCAAGACGATAACACATGTGAAATTCAAACACTAACCTAAGATTATTGCAGTGCACATATGTAATATTGTTAAATTTAGCAATGCTTTACTTTTATGTGAGTGATCACTTTATAGTTATGTTGTAATTGATGTGATTAATAGATTTGTTCTTTCAGCACTACATATTTTATATAACAACCTACTTCACAACAGAAATACTAGGAATAAAACTAAGAAATAGACTTAAAAATATACAGCCCGGTGTTGTTTACCCATATACATAACCTAAATCACTTCAAGGCCCATGCTAACTACAAGGAAAATAAATAACAATTTTTCAACCCTCCAAGGCCTAAACTTCACATTCGTGCATACCGTTGTCACTTTTAAGGTAAGTTTAGCTTTACATAAAAAAAAAACTTTCTTTGATATGATCATCAAAATGCTACTTTATGCATCCCCCAATCCTTCAGCACTAGCTGTTTGCACCTACAGCTGGGGCTCACTGGGCACTGAGGTCTGAACAATCTGTTCACTGAAGCCCTGTAGTTTGCCTCGTTCAACCTGCACCTGTTACAAACATTTACCTGCCTGTACACAGCTGCTCTGCCAGCTGCAACAAAAGGCTCATGCTTTCCTTGGAGAATTTTGGTCCCCAAATGCCAGTACTTTGGCCAATTTCTCAAAAGTTTCCTTGCCAAGGACCCATGTGTTAGACCTGAAGGTGATAATTTTCAGACACCTAAAATTCCAGTTTCCAAGTAATTAGGGAGTAGATACAAAATTAGATAGGGATACAAACATAATATGTTATCACAGAAGACTGAAACTTGTGCCTAAGGCCAAAATCGGTCTTTTTAATACATTTTTCACCATAAGACCAGACTTTTGGACCCATTGAAAAAGATGGATATCTTTACAGAGGGCCGTTAAACATATAAAGGAAAAAAATTCTTATATTTTATTGCTGATAGCATAAATGAATATAACTATTTTAAAACTTATGCATATCTTCATCTTATAAACCTCTTAAAAACCAGCATTATTAGAACATGTTCATAGAAAAATGATGCACATGCATATATACAAATATATACATGTAGATTCATGGACATTCCACCCCAGCAATTATGCAGGGAAGGTATACAATGTTATTCCTCAAATTAGAGACTAGTTTCAATATGTAATGGCTTATTATACAATTTGAGCATTAACAGATATAAAACATAGAACAATACTCATTTCATACTAGATAGCATGACATTTTTGTTCTTCAATCATCTATAACTTTAAACATTTTATTTGTGCAGATATATGCCATTTATATTGGGATCAGCATGACTTACTTTCAACATGAAATGAGATTCAAGCTCTAAATATTATCTAGTAATTTGAATGTATTCTACATGTCTGAGAGTTTCAAAAACAAAGATATAAATACTGTTTTCCAAAATTTAATGAGAAATAGGCGTGGTCTACTTGAAAACATACAATAAAGTCTTCTAAGTGTTAATGTAAGATTATGCATATAATATGCTTAGTACAGAAAGAGAAATAAGAGAGATTTGTATTTCAGAATTTGGAGTAAGAAATTGATTTCTCAGCCAGGGGTGGTGGTACAGGCCTGTAATCCCAGCCCGCAGGAGGATGACATGGGAGTGTCGCCTGGAGTTCAAGGCCAGCCTGGGCTCCATAGTGAACTTATGGCCAGCCTGAATTACATATAAATTCTCACCCCCGCAAGAAATTGGATTTTCAAATGAAATATTACTTGAATGAATTTACAATCATAGGTTATTTCTTGGCCAACTGATAAGGAAAAAATGATTTTACAGAGAAAAGATAAGGATCAAATAACAAAGAAAATTGGAATAAAAAACATGAAAGTTGCATTTCTGGAAGGATAAAAAAATTGTACATGTGTGTGTGTATGTGGGTGTGTTGTAGGGAGGATTGAACCCAAAGACACTCTACTATTAATTGTCCTCTGCGTGTGTGTTTGTATGTGTGTATGTGTGTGCTTAGACAAAGTCTTCCTAAATTAACCAAGCTGGTCTGAAACTTATGATCTTCCTGCCTTTGCAACGTGTGTAGCTGAAATTTTGAGCTAGGACCACTAACCCCAGTGAGAAAGATGCTTTAATAAAAAAAAAAAAACCTGAAAGGGTTGCCAGGTCATTCATACTTCCTTAATAAAAGAAAGAAATGTAGAACGTCATGGAATATTACTTTATTTGAACTTAACATTAAAAAGATAACACATGTTAAACTTTATATATTAAAAAAATAAAAATTCGTTAAGTCCAAATTCTCTAGGAATAGAAAGGAAAATACACATGCATAATATTGGAGAATTTCATTATAATGAAACATTTCATAGTCATTTCGTAGTCATTTACACAGATCATCTTTAGTTGCATCTTCAAAGCCACTTCGAATTTCATGCTTGTAACAGCTGCCTATACAGAAGAAATGAGTTTCTTATGTTCTGCGTATAGTATCACCACTAGTTTAAGATTTAGGATTAGTAATAAAACTATTACTATTTAACACATCTATCCATGTTTACAAGCTAATACATAATTTTCATGGAAAAAAGCTATATATATTAATATGAATATGTTATGCATTATCCATGTATTAGTTTCAGAGTAAAACAGTAAGTATACTGCATACTTTATGAATGTATGGAAGGAAATATGTAATTTGATATATAGTCACTCATGTAACAGAATTTCAACAAGTTTAAACTCTACAAAAGCTTTGCTCAGAGACTAGTAATATATTCTTTGATCAGGAAGGAAAACAGGTCTCACAAAGTCCATATACGTGGCACAGGAGTGTTTACTTGTCCTCTACTCAAGTTTTTTCTACCCATGTTTGTAATGCAGTAATATATAGGTTCACAACACAACTGTTCTTGAATAATTCAGTTTGCAAACTGAAGCATTTAGACACTACACATCCAGTGAGGAACACAATCACTGCCATCTTCCTTAGAACTCTGTAATGAATTAAGTTTGTGAACCAAGGCACCACTGTTGATTAAAGAAGTTTAATTTTATGGTTTCAATTTACATTACAGAGTATTTCTGGAAAAAAGTTACCAATTAAATGAGAACAAAAGCTCTGAGAAAAATAAAAAATGAAATGTGAACATATGTGAAAAGAAATATCTTAAAGGTTCTAACTAAATTGTCATAAGCACACACACACACACAGATGCTATTTCAATTAAACATATCAATTAAAATCCAAGAGTAGGAAAAATGTGTTAGTGTTCGGTGGAGCAATGCATTGAGAAGGCATGGTGATTCATTAGTTTATTTTCTAAAATGAATCTATACTAATCTCTTCAAAGTTGTATTATACTATTTCACTATTTAACGTGTCAATAACTTCCTGTTGTTTAGAGAAATTGATCATCCTTATTAAGATGCTTTTCTTTTCATGAATGGAGCAGTTTGTCCCTGTACTTTATGAACTGAAGCACAGCACATCACTACCTCAGGAATATCTTCCCTTTGGCACTCTAGATTAGATGATTTTTTCCTATTGACCAATCTCAAAATGTTTTTCCTTTTCCACTTTTGACAAACCATCAACGATAGATACATGTCAAAGACAATTTTTTTTTACCGAGACTATAAACTCTTGGAAATTAACAACAACTACTCTCTTAAAGTATGAAATGACATATTATATTCGTAAATGTTTGTGGGTATAATATAATAATTTGCAACATACAATGAATAATGAATAAATCACACTAACTAGCATTTCTGCCTGCTTATTTACTTTTGTATTGATTGGGAACCTTCAAACTCTTCCAATTATCTCAAAACACTAATAAAGATCTGTAGACTATGGTAACCATATTGCACTGCATAATTCTAGAGCTAGTGTTTAGTAAATATTGATTACTAAAATATTTATTGCTACATGTTTGTGATACATAATCATTACATTCGTGTCTATATCTTTTTAACTGCCATCTCCTCACCCTCTCTCCTCTTTCCCTCCATCTCTAAATCCCTTTCCCATTTGCAAAGTATGTATCTTTCTGTTGTCTATTATGGATACTTTATTTTGCTCTTTAAATTATGTGTACTTTGGCTTATACATGTAAGAAAAAACATGCTATATTTAAGTATGGCAACATAAAATAGAGAATATTTATCCCAAACATTTACATCCTATTTATGTTTCTTTATTTTTGTATTGCCACATGATTTCAACGTGCAATGTGTGCATCTCTCTTAGGGAGTAAGCAGAGGTGCATACTATAACTGAATTCTTCCCACTTTCTTTCCTCTCACCTCTCTTTTCTCTAACTCCATCTCTAAATGTCCTCTCAATTGTAAAAGATTGATTCCCTTAATTCTTATAATCTGCCAATTACAAAAAGTTATTTGAACTTTGGTTTTCTCACATGAAAAAGTTATGTGATATTTAAAGCTTGCATGCCTGATTTATTTTACTCAGCATTATGATCTTAATGTGCATTCACTTTCTTACAAAATAATCAAATTAATACTTTTCATGGTGGAGTAGTACTCCATTGTGTATACACACCAAATTTCTTTTTTTGTTCATCTGCTGATGAATATAGGCTGCTACCAAGATTTAGCCATTATGAATTGTGATACTATATACGTAAGTATGCATATATCACTGTGATATGAAGTATAACTCTTTGGGACAATACCTGTAGGGAAAATACTTGGGTCAAACGGAGATTTTATTCCAGTTTTGTGAAGAATCTCCATACCGAGTTCCAGTGGTTGTAGTATTTTATATTCCCATCAACAACATAGAAGTGTGCCACTCCCCCTCCACTCCCAACCTTTCTAGATTTTATTATTGTTTGATTATTTGATGCTAGCCATTCTTTTTGAAGATGGAATTTTTAATTTGTACTACTTTGATGTATTTATTGATGTATTTGATGTATTTATTGGCCACTTGTACTTCTGAGAAATATTTGTTTGCTTCAATTGTCCGTTTTTAATTACGTCTTTTATTTTGAAGGGTCTCTTTTTTGAGTTTTTTTAAAATTCTATACAATCCTGTTCTGTCAGAGGATTCGTTACCAATTCTTTTTCCATCCAGTAAATGTCTCTTTACTCAATCACTTCCTTTGCTGTGCAGAACATATTCAGTATAATCCTATTTCTTAATTCTTAATACTAACTTTTGTTCAATTGCTTTTTTGTTTAGAAAGTCCTTTCCTGTGCCTATGTTTTCAAGAGTTTTACTTACTTTATCTTCCAGAAAATTGTTTTTGTTTAACTGTGGGAGCAGCTAAAGCTGAAAATCAATCACATGAGCAGGGCTAAAGCAAGGCCAGCCCTGAGAACAAGGAGCACGTGAGGTGAGACATGTGAACAAGGTGTTCCAGCTCCCACAACATGAGGCCCCTGAGGCAAGTCCGACAAAAAAGTTGGACAGAGGAGTTGTTAGGCAGAGGAGTTTCAACTGGCATCAACTTCCTGAGTGCATAAATAAGCATTATGTAGTCATTGGGCGATCCTTTTTCTCCCATCTGGAGAGGAGGATCTACCTGACCTCATCTCCCTGCATTCCAACTCTTATCTTATTTACATATATCATCCATTTTAAGTTTATTTTGATGCATAGTGATAGAAACAGGTCTAGCTTTACTCTTCTGCATTTTTGTAACCAGTTTTCCTACCACTGTTTGTTAAACAGGCTATTTTACCTCCAGCATGTGCTTTTGGATCTTATGTCAAAGATCTGATGAGTTCATATGCCTGTAATGGTTTCTTCAACTTCTATTCTCTTTCATTGATCTGCAGATCAGGTTTTATGTTGGTAGCATGGTGTTATTATCACTGTAGCATTGTAATGTTACTTGAAATTCAGGTTGTGATATTGGCTGCTTTGTTTTTGTCATCTTTCTTTTGCTATTCTGGGTCTCTTCTGGTTCCATAAAAAATTTAGGAATGTTGTTGATATTTTGATTGGGATTGCATTAAATCTAAATATCAGTTTTGGTAGTATGACAATTTTTACAATATTGATTCTGAATATTAAGTAATAGGAGATATCTTTCCATTCTCAGATGTCCTCTATGTTCTCCTTTTTTTTTTGTAACATTGAAATTTTTGTTGTGTAGGTCTTTTACCTCCTTGTTATGTCAATTCAGCAGTTGAATATACGCATGAATCCAACTTCATAATACAAACAGTTCTGAACATAACAGATTAATTATACGTCAGGTAAGATCTGGTGCTAATTCTCCTCAAACTTTTCAATGAAATTAAAAGAGAAGGAGCATTTGAAAGTCTTTCCTGGACTTTCAAAACGAGATGGGCACATACCTAAAAAAGAAAAGTACATTCTAATCTCTTTAATGAGAACATAAACTCAGAAATTCTCAAAAAGATACTGACAAACAAAACGCAACAAATCATCAAAAAGATCATACATCATTACCAGGTGGGCTTTATTTAAAGTACAGAAAGATGGTTTAGCATATCCAAAACAGTAAATGTAATACAATCATGAAGTAAGAAAGGACAAAAACACCTATGATCATCTCAATAGATGCAGAAAAAATCTTGGACAATTCTTATATCTGTTCAAGATTAAACCCTGATAAAAGTAGTGATAGAAGGACTTTACCTTAATCTGATAAAAGCTGTTTGTGACAAATCAATGGCCAATATTATCCAATGAGGAAAAGGTAAAACTTTTTCTTCTAAAATCACGAATATGACAAGCCTGGCCACTCTCTCCACTCTTGTTCCATATAGTATTTGAAGCATTAGACAGAGAAACTAAACCAAGGAAACTAATAAAGTGATGCATACAGGAAATAAGACAGTAAAATACCACTATTTGTTAAGGACATGATCCTATGTGTAAAAGACCCAAAAATTTCTGTCAGAAAACTCCTAATAACTACATTTGGCAATGTATCAGGGTAAAAAATCAGCACATGAAAATCAATGGTATTTTTGTACACCAACAATAAAGTCACGAAAAATTTAGAAAAACAGTACTATTTACAACAGCATCAAGAAAAAATTAAATACTTAGAATTAAACTTAGTGTCTTTTAGTAACAATAATCCAAACTCACTTGTTCTCCACACCTCATGACTCTATTTATCCTTTACTGTTCGGTATTCTGTTATCAATGTCTGTAAAATAAAACTTCGCTGCTTATACAAGTGAATAAGAATATAGTATTTATCACTTTGTCTGTGATTTATTTCACTGAACATAATGTCCTCCAGTTCCATCCATGTCACAAATGAAAGAATTTTATTCTCTTTTATGGGTGAATAGTGTTCCATCACATTTGTGCAGTATGATCTAAGTATATGGTGATACTTAAATTTAAACAAATTTTTACAATAAAACACATTGACATTTACCCCTCAAATACTCTCAGTTGCTTCAAAAACACCACAGTCTTTCATTTTCTGAATCTACTGAGTAGTTTTCTTTTTTGTCTTTATGAGATTTGTTCAGATATACCCTGAATACTACTGCTGAGCGTCATTCACCCAAGGCAGGCCAGTAAAAACTTCATGGTGTATCTTCATTCACCTTTTTCACTGGATATAGCACCATAAAATTTCTAACTGTTGTGCAAAAGAAAAATGACTACAAAAGTAGATGTTTTAAATTGACTCAGAACATCAATGATAATACAACTAGCTATACTCAGAGCAGGGAAATTCCAGAACTGTTTCAGAAAATGGCAAGAACTATGGACAAATGTG
>RJWM01039543.1:0-16047 GCA_004363535.1 Dasyprocta punctata
CTGGCCGTGCCCAGGAGCCAGGAAAACACTGGTTCTGGCTCTGTCCAGCCAGCCCGGGCTTGGTCTGGACAGCCCTGTGGTCTGGCTGACCTCTAAGACTGGGCATTCTATCCTGTCACCAAAACAGTAGCTGCTGCTTTGACAGATGGGGGCAGGAGGTGCCTTGGTGTCCGAGACCAGGACCCCGGCACATGGACTGCTGCAGGGCTGCTCTGCTGACCACTGCCTTACTTCTGGGAGAAAGGAAGGAAGCCCAGCCGTAATAAGCCGCTAATCTGAGTTGCTGTCTTAGTCTGCAGATAAGATCCAAGGTTGCAGCTTGTGTCAGAGCCCTTGCTCCTGAAGGCTGAGCCAGACGCTGGGGGTGGGCCCTGCCCAGAAGGGCGGGAACCTTCCCTGACTCTGCCTCCTCCCCAGTTCGGGTGGACCAGGCCACACTGCAGAGGAAGGACCAGACTTCTGACTCTCAGGAAGTTGCTGTCAAGGGCAGAACTGGTTTCTGAGAAAGCCGAGGAAGCGTCAGCCCAGGGTCCCGCTCACACGGGGCCGTGCGTGGCCGGGGGAGCCCTGGCGATGCGCTGGAGTGGTGGTGTGTTGTGGTATCTGTCAGCGCTGTGAAATGCATAGCTTATTCTCATTCTAAATAAATATTCATGTTCATGAATAATTTTCAGTGAGTAATTATGTAGCTTTTTTTAAAGACTGGACTTGCGTGAGGGTCCTCAAATCCTAATCCACCCAGGCCAAGTGGTCCTAGCCCCTGGAGCTAGTCCCGCCTTCCCAGCGTCCTTCCGGGATGAAGGTCCCGCCACATTTCGAGCAACACTGGTCCAGCTCCTGCGTGGCAGCCACCGCCCCCACCCCCAGGAACAGAACCTTAGGGCTGAGTCACAAACTACAGGAGTCAGAAAGTGGGCTTGACAGGGACGCACCAGAGCCGCGGGCCCTAGTTTCACCAGATGGCGGACTGTGCACAGCCCAGTGACGTCAGGAGAGGAGGTGACTGACCCGAGTGGCGGAGAGGAAGGCAAATCAGACTGCCGTTCTGGAGGCTCCGCCGCTGCAGCCCCGACATCCTGCTG
Organism: Dasyprocta punctata; assembly: GCA_004363535.1. Classification (NCBI taxonomy): domain Eukaryota; kingdom Metazoa; phylum Chordata; class Mammalia; order Rodentia; family Dasyproctidae; genus Dasyprocta; species Dasyprocta punctata. The sequence continues at coordinate 1,083 of RJWM01039543.1, forward strand.
CCCGGGAAGTGGTGGCCTGGGCTGCTGAGTCAGAGCTTGGCCTGTGGACAGAGGCTGTCCGCTCAGCCTCGCATCTTACCAGGTTTCTTGGCCTCTTGCACAAACACAGAAATGGCTAGCGCCACGAAGGGCTGTTGTGAGGTTCAAAAGAGATAAACGTGCAGGAAGTGGTGCTGTACCCGGTTCTGCAAGTTCTGGAGACACCCCATGTCCCCATTATTATGTTTAGAAGGCCGATACTGGTTAGCTCTCTCCAGCACCCCGCAAGGTCTGACCTGGGAAAGGGAAAGAGCAAGGCACAAGCCCGGGTGTGTATCGTACTGAGCCGTGGGGTCCGGCCCACACCGAGGCCCCAGTCTCCAGGGCAGCAGGGCGGGCGGGCCCCCGGTGCCCCAGCACATATGTGGGGACAGGCATTCTGCACGTCTCCCACCGGGGACCCTCAGCCCTGGGAAACGACTCCTCCCAGCCTCTGCTGTCACTTTCTCAGGGTCCCCAAGCCACCACCCTTGCCGTGCGCTCCCACTGGGTTTTTGTTTTGGCTCTGTCTGCATCCATCATGCTTACTGCTCCAGGCTTGCGCCTTGGACCCTTTGCTTCTTGCCTTCTCCGCTCCCCACTGCAGTCTCCTTACTTGGGTGAACATCAGTGCCATTTCCATCCCTGCCTCCCCCCAGAACTCCAGTCTCCCCAGGCCCACCCAGCACCTCCAGCCCAGCACCCCCCAGCTCAGCGATGGCAGCTCCGGCCTCCAGCAGCACAGCGATACCTGGGGGGCCGTTGGACTCTGCTTTCTCATCCTCATGCTCTCTCGCCCTCCCATTCTTACTGGAGAGGCCCAGCACCCAGGCTTGAGTTCACCCCCCAGAAAAAAAAAAAGAAGCAGCTCATTTATTTCAGAAGTTTCCAGGGGACTCTGGTCACAGTTACATCGGTCCATTCACTCACAAGCCCGTGCTGATGCCTGCTGTGCGCCCGGACTGGGCTACAGCCCTGGGGAGTAAACTTGAGCTGTGCAAGCACAGGGACAGACCCCAGAGAGGCTACCCAGAAACCTCTTCCCCTGGGAGGGAGCCGAGCCCCATCCCACACACCGGCTGACTGAGGAACCGGGCTGGGTTTGTCTTGACCCTGTATCCCCACCCAGCTCGCCAGAAGCCAAGCGAGCACCATCACGGCTGGCAGCAGGATGTACAGGGTCAGCTGTAGTTGTTGCCATGGTGACTGATGAGCATCTCTGTTTAGCAGAGAACTTTGAAGATGACTTGGACATGGGAAAACAAAGGGCGCTCACTTTCATCCTCCCTGGCCTTTGTGACGACGACCCTGCTTTTGTTCTTGCAATTAGGATCAGAGCATAAAACCTTTTCAAGTGCTGTAAATTTAAAACATAGGCAATTAAGGACCCTTTCTGAAGTTCAAGCCCCCTTTAGTCTCTTTGAAAAGTAGCTGCATTTGCAAGAAAACAGAGAGGACTCTGCAAAGCCTACCTGCCGCTTACCCAGTATTCAGTATCACTGCCCGTATGTCTCTCATTCAGCAAGTATTTAACGAGCACCTATCATGTGCCAGGACTGACCAAGGTGGGCAGCTTGGGGTCTAGAGTAGTACAAGGCTGGCCAGATTTCTGCTCTCTCGGGGCCATGTCGCCATGCCTCAGTTTCCCTAGACTATAATAAGGGTATTAAAGTGGCCCAGGAGTTTACGTTGGAAGTTTTCTAAGATCCATGTGAAGATCTTACACTCTCTCATCTCTGTTTTGGCCTGAGTAGCTTTGCCCTGCTCTGTTTTGAATATTTGGCTTCTCTGTTAGATATCTATGTATCTATATATCTCTATATTTTTTTGGTTTGTTTGTTTTTTTTGTACCAGCAATCAAACTCAGGGCTTTCTCTACAACATTTTGTTCAGAGTGCATAATTAAAACAACATAACACAAAACAAAACTGTGGGGTGGCCAAGGACGCCCTCACTAAAGCCTTTTCTAAATGAGATGCTCTGTGACGTTGACAGCTAGGAGGGCCGCAAATCCTGCGGGCTCAGGCCACGCAAGACGGGGTCAATTGCATTTAGGACCTCAACTCGCCTGGGGTAGCTGACATCCTGTCTTCACGTGAGATAGAGCAAGGGCCTGGGTGAGTGTTGGAGGGACATCAGATCCTGTGCCACTTCTCCCAAGTGACCAAGGCCTTCACCTCAGAAGCCACCTGCTCTCCACACCCGGGCCTCTGGGCCCACCCTCGTCCCACCCTTTGGAGTCCTCGGCGGTGGCCCTGCCAGGCTGCTTTGCCCCGCCCACCCCGTGGGGGGCTGGGGTCTGCTCTCGCGCCCCAGGGCTGTGCCCAGAGCAGATTTGCTGAAGGACCCCAGTGAAGGTGCAGGAGCCCTTCTGACAGCACCAATTCCCGGGTGCTGCCTCTTCGCTCCGCCCACCCCAGGGATTCTCCCTACACCCACGTCGGAGGGCCCCTGGGCAGCTGGCAGTCACACCCTCTGCTGCGGCTGCCTGTCCCTTCTCAGCACCCTCCCCTTCCTTCCCAGAGGACTGTGGAACACCAGGCTTGGATGATGAAGGTGACGCGTGCTTTTCTCTTTCAAGGCCATTGACGCTGCCCGGGCAGGGGACAGAAGCAGGGCGAGGCTGAGTGCTGACCCCCTCTGTTTTGAAGCACTGCAGGAACGTGCAGGACCAGCCATCTCTCTGCCCCAAGGCACAGCCTGGGACCCCTGCGTGCTCAAGCCCTGACTTTGATCCCTGGACTGAGTCTTGTTGCTTTCTCTGGGATACACACTCCTCTCTCTCTGAAAGCCACTGCAGACTCTGACCTGGAGAACAGCTTATATTCAGCACCCTGAAAGCAGGGGAGGGGGATCGCCCCACTATGCAGGGCTGTGAAGTTGCTCAGCTGTCTCGTCCAGAGCTTAGAGACCCCTGGGGAGCCAGGACTGTGATCTACATGGACCTTTGGGCACCTGGACCACCCTAGTCTGAGAGTTGACAGCCCCCATCCCGCAGAATAGCACAGGCAGCTCTGCAGACGGTGAGCACCGACACGGGAGGGGCAGCAGCTGGCCCCTAGCTCTGTGGGCTGGCGGAGCGGTGGTGCTCCCGCCGTGGGCAGCCCTCGACCTGCAGATTCCAGGCCTGTTTCTTTTGGGCCCAGGGCTTCACCCTCCCCCGATCTGTGCCTCCTTTGCACCCATCCTGGTCCTCCTAGAGCTGGAGATGATTCTGGGCCCTTTTCTCCCTCCTTAGTCCCCTACCTTCCCCTACCAGGGATGCCCCAGTGTGGGCCTTAAATCCCAGCCCCACTCACGCAGGGGTCTCTCCCTTCCCCACAGTGTACTGAGAGCTCCGTGGACTGAGATGTGGCATTTGCCCCACTTCTAAATGGGAAGGTTGATGTTGGCCAGGCCCTATGATCTGTCACCTCCGTAAGGGCAGGTTGACTGATGAACTGACTCACCACTGTGCCCTGGGAGCCTGGCACAACTCCTAGGACACAGTAGCTGCTCAATAAATGCGAACAAATGACACATAGCACTCGATGGTTAAAATGTGCCCAGAGTACAGCACACGGGAAGGCTCCAGTGCTAGCTGACATCCCTGTGGTCAGGCTGAAGGCTGAGCCAGGGTTGGGGCCTGAAAGGATCCCCCGATTGCCACGGGAAAGACATGGGTGAGGACACAGCCTTGAGAAAACACAGAGCCCTTGCTCTGCGTTGGGCATTCTGCTAAATTCCAGGGTCCTTCTCCAATCTTCAAGGCTAAGATGACCAAAGTTCTGGGCCCATGAGCAGCGGGCCAGGACACATGGAAGGTGGGGCCGCCCCTACAGCTCTGTATTTGAGACAGGCAGGTAGGAGTTTTCACCTTGTCTGGGGGGAGGAAGAACTGAGGCTCAGGGGAATGAAGGAGATGGCCATGGTCTCAGGGCCACGGATGCAAGAATTGGGTGTCAGGCAGTGACTGCCAGCCCCTGGGGCCTCTAGGCCCTGCTTCCAAGAAGAGACAGCAGGTATGCGTGGAAGCGGGCTTTGGAAGGGAGCTCTCTCTAGCACGGAAAGTGTCCTGCCCTTTGACCCAACGATGCCGCTCCTAGGAGCTTTTTGATAACTGGCGGTCGCACTGGTGAGAGGAAAGGGGAGGGGGATCGTCTGCTGTGGTATTATCAGGGCCGACCCCGCGCAGGGCTGGTCCAAAGTCAGCAATTAGGTGACTGACTGTGCATTTGCACACTGGCCTCCAGTGAACCACTGATACCGGAATCTTTTGCAATCAACATATATTACTTTTGTAGGAGAACAAAAGCAAAACTTTTCTTAAATTATCAAGGTGGTTTGCAAAACAGGGATAGCGTTACCAAAATTCAGCTCCTTGGGCAGCAGCGGTGCCCAGCACAGCACAGCTTGGGGCCTTGTGGAGTGGTTGCCCATCTGGACCAGGGTAGGGACCACTGCACAGTCACTCTTACGTGATAGATATGTTTGTGCCCTCTGCTGTATGCATGCTGTACTTCATAATGGAAATGCGAGAACAAGGCAGCAGGAACTTGTGGTGGAGACAGCTTCGAAAAATCCAGAGGGGCAGAAAATCACCACTGGAGAGTACAAATCTCCAGCTTTCTGTGGTTCCTCCCACACGCATTGTTTCCATTCCCTGGCGCTAAGGGCTGCCAACACCATGGTGGGTGACAAATGCCATCCAGAGCCTCCCTGGCTGCGTTCTGCATGAAGCCATGTAGGTATAGATTCATGAATAAATTAGCTTTCCTAAATCGGATCATCCCAGACATGCTGTCCCGCGAGCGCTGGTTTCCCTGAAGAACAATGTGTCTGCAGTATGTTCCATGGCAAATGCTGAACTACTTACTTTTCTCAAGCAGTCCCTTGGTGTCCACCGTGCAGGGGACAATCATTCTTGTGGGACCCTCGGCGCTGATATTTGGGAGGCTCCTGGGGCTGTCCTAGTGCAATCCTGAAGTGATACAAATATCTTCAATTCAAAGAGACTCATCATTATACCTATTTTCTTACATTTGAGTGGTTTCCTGAGTGCCAGGGTTGCAGGGGACATTTCATCTGTCCAGGATAATTCGAATAAATTGGGATTTCAAGATGAGACTAAGGAAGTCACCCTGTCAGTGGCATCTTGGGCTATCTGTGCAGTAAAGGGCAGACCAGAACCTTCCCCAAAGTATCCCAGGAACAGTGTGTGTGTGTGTGTGCGTGTGTGTGTGTGCACACGTGTGTATATGTCCCTGCAACTCCCAAATGACAGTTTGCAGGGAGACAGCGTCTTCTACAAGACAACAGTCAATGGAAATCCAATTGGACATAACGGCTGGATTTCTCTTCCCCTCCGAGATGGTGACAACGATTTCTCAGGTGCCTTTTAGTTACAGACACGTATCTGAACAACATAATTGGGTTGGGGCTTTGCAGTCTGCCTTATTGGACTATTGATTATCCGCTAACATCTCCTGCCCTGCGGATGTCTGGACGTGCAGCTGGCATAGAAAATGGGTGCAGACAGCTGGAATGAGAGGTGTGGGGGCCTCCAGGGAGCTGCATCCGAGGCTGAGGTGCCTCCCGGGGGCCCCCTGCTGCCCAGGACCACTGGTGAGCACCCGCCTGTGGCTCCCACGGTGAGGGACACCAGCTGCCCCACGCCACGAAGGTCCAGGAAGAGAGTCTCAGCATCCACTGCCCTGGCCTCACACCTGTGTGACTCTGGGCACAGCGCTGTCCCTGTCTGGGTCTGTTTTCCTGTGTTCAAAGCAATTGTCAGCCCTCACGCCCATGGGGGCCCCCGGCACTGACGCACCCTCTCAGCACAGGCTCACAGCAAGTGTAAGCTGCACATAAGTAGTGTAGAATTTTTTTTTTTTTTTTGGTACCAGGGATTAAACTCATAACCTTGTGCCTGCCAGGCAGGCGCTTAGGCCACTGAGCTAAATCCCCAGCCCTGTTTTTTGAGACAGGGTCTCACTATGCAGTTCAGGCTCGTCTTGAACTCACAACACTCCTCCTGCCTCAGCCTCCCAAGTGCTGGGATTAAAGGCGTGTGCCGCCACTCCTGGCTTTTAGAATTTTCTAACTGACACACTGAAAATGTAAAAAGAAACCAGTGGAACCAGTTTGAATAATGTATTTTATTTGACCCAACATGGCTAAATTATTATCATTTCAACATCTAAACGATATGAAAAAAGCTAATAGTTTTTAGCTTTGCATTCTGTCTTTAAAGTCCGGCATGAGTTGTATATCCCCAGCACATCTCAGTCCAGTCTGGCTGTGTCTCAAGGGTTTCATTGCCACAGGTGCCTGGTGGCCATGGGATTGGATAGCAAGGCTGTGCCTGACCTGAGCGCAGAGCCCGCTCCAGCCCCAGGGCTTCGATGGCCAGGCCTGGGCCAGCCCCGTGCACTTGGGAACCTACTCTGCGCGTAGGCAGGAGAGGGAGGCCCAGTCCCTCTGCTTTCGAGGAGCTGAGGGTCCAGAAGAGAGGACAGGAGAGGAGCGGAGCAGACGGGAAGGGGAAGGGAAAAGGACAAGCCCGATGAAACTGCCGGGAAGAGTGTGAGCTGGAAAACGCTGTAGTGGGAACTTCAGCAGGGCTTTGGTGCTCCCTGAGGGGGACCCCAGGCCAGGCTCGGGTTATCTGAGCTTTGATTTTTGTACCCAAGAGAGGACTTGAGTGTGGTTTTGGGGCTAGGAATAGGATAAGCAAATTAGAGGAATGAAGAAATCAACACAAATGCTGTTTCCGGGGCATTGATGGAGCAGATGATAGAGTTTGGGGTGGCATGGGGTACACTGTAGACAACCTCAAGAACCAGTAAAAGAGTTTAGGCAGGAGGTACTGTATTAGAGAGCCACCTTATGCTTTTGAGCTGGGTCGGTGTTTGTTGAAAGAAAGTCAGACTTTCTGCAGATGAACTAAGTCCCTGATGAACTACAGGCAGTCCGTGTGCTGGGGAGGCCCGTCAGGAGGCTGCTGGAGGTGGAGGCAGGGATAGAAGGAAGGGCAGGCATCCGGGAGAGTCGGAGGAAGTCTGCACTGTGGCTCGGGCCTTCAGCTTCACGGTGACACTGTGCCATGCCATGACATCAGGCATTTTGCTTCTGGCTGGGCTCCCCTGGTCACTAGCAGGCAGGGCACACTGGGAAGATGATCAGCCTCCACAGAGGAGCCAGGTCAGGAGGGGCAGAGGTGGGATACCGGGTGCTTCGGGGGTCTCCTGGGGAGGAGAGGCATGAATGACTCTACCACTTGGGGCTTTAGCCTGTGAGGAGACAACCTCTGGCTGCATCCTAAATCAAGCGGGCATTTGGTCAGACAAGGGGTGAAAGGTTATCGAAGCCAAGCCAGGTGGGTGGAGGTATGGGCTTAGATAGGCCCCCGTTGGGCAGGTGGGCATTCTGGGCAGAAGAAGTCACAACACAGAGTCTCCCGGCTGGGCTGTCAGGGCAGAGGTCCCCTAGGTGCGGGCCTATTCACTGAGCCAGTGAGTCACCCTCAGATGGCAAATTCACTGCTTAAGCAACCAGGGAACTTGAGTCAATGCAGGCACATAGAGCTCTTTCTCTGCCAGGCAGCCTGGAGCTCTGGGGACGGGGAATGAGGCTGTGAATGGGAGAACTAAGACCCCACCGAACCACGCTGGCAGTGGGCGAGTGCAGAAGCCAGACGGTAACCAGTTACATGATTAAAGTTTGAACTAGGTGAGGACTGGAAGTTTTGGGGACCTATCAGCATGGACTCATCTGTGTAGGTGTCAGGAAGAGCTTTCCTGAGAATACTTTCCCACTGTTTACCGTTGACTTACTGTGTCCTGACCAAAAAGACAGAAAGGATAAGGGAAGAACTAAAAAGGGGAGTGGCAAGGATGCTGTAGGCAGTAGGAAGGCCTTAGCAAAGGCCCTGGGGTAGGAGAAGGAGCACAGGGCAGGTAAACAGGAAGGAGACAGGGAAGGAGAATGTGACAGTCAGACAGGGCAGAAGAGCCTCCCAGGCAGAAGCGGGTGGCTGAGTGGGGTGAGAGGCTGGGCGGGGGACCTCAGGCCGGGGCTCCCTGGGCTGGGAGGCCGGCGTCCTGAGTGTACACAAAGACGCTGGAAGTTGAGCAACAGCCCAGACAGTCATCAGGGAATTTGATCTTAGGTGAGAGGACAATGACCATGTGACAAATTAAGATGGAGAGCATGGCCAGGGCCGAGCCTGGCACGTCCCACTGGGGCCACACTAAGGACATCTGACATGATCCTGAGTGTGAGCTGTGGAAGGGCTGTAGACCGAGAGTGCCATGACCTCTGTGGCTGGTGAGGAGGGCGCCCTAGGGGAGGCCAGGTGGCCCCTGGGGTGGTCACTGGGCGGGCATCACACTAGTCCAGACGAGAGCAGAGGACAGAGCCTAAGGTGAGAAAACCAGTGCTCTCCGGTCATTCAAGAGATGCAGATGAAAGCAACACTGAGATTCCACCTCAGCCCAGAAAGAATGGCTGGTATGAAGAAGTCAACCAATAACAAATGCTGGAGGGGCTGTGGAGAAAAAGGAACCCTTCTCCACTGTTGGTGGGAATGCAGGCTGGTGCAACCACTGTGGAAGTCAGTGTGGAGATTCCTCGAGAAGCTAGGATTGGAGGTCCCATTTGACCCAGTTATTTCCCTTCTGGGTATCTTCCCAAAAGAACTAAAAACATCCTACTTCAGTGATACATGTGCACCTATGTTTATAGCAGCACAGTTCATAATAGCCAGATTTTGGAAACAACCTACATGCCCCTCGACTGAGGAATGGACAAAAGAGATATGGTATTTCTAGATAATGGAATACTACTCAGCTATAAAGAATGATAAACTAGATATTTTCACACTTAAATGGATGTGCCTTGAAAATATACTTCTCAGTGAACTAAATAAGTCACACATCTGTAACTATTGCATTATTGCACCTGTGTGACAAACTGTAAGAAAAATCTATGTACGTATAAAAAAAGTTAGTTAAGATAGTTAAAGAAAAAAATTTTGAGTGAAAAGTGGTTTTCACAGGGTCATTTTCAAATTTCATGTTTACTGTGAATTGTTCTTCTGAAAATAATATAGCATTCATAACATTTGTGTTTCTTGCTGATGTTTTTCTAATGTCCTATACATTCTTTTTTGCTATAAAAAAAACAAAAACAAAAACAAAAAACTGTGCTCCTTTTGCTGCCTGGCTCTTCTGTGGTCCTCAGCTGTGGCGAATGTCTTCAGAGAGGCTGGTGATTCTATTAAAGTGGCCCAACCTGGAGACCCACATTTACAGATAATGCTGCATGAGGCCAGTTAATTCAGTGATTGAATTATTAAGTTAGGGCAGCCATCGGCAAGGCATCCTTCTCACAAATTGACATTTGCTTTGCTGTTTCCTCTCTCTTAAAATGGGAACAATTGATTAGGTTAAGTTTTATACAGAAAATCGTTTTTTTGTTTGTTTGTTTGCTTTGTTCTGTTTTTTTGCAGTTCCTATGTGACCCTCAGAAAAGCAAGGGAATGAAATGGATTCTTTTCCTTGTTTAATTGTAGTCTCATTTTTTGCATGTATGTCAAACAATATGTGTATGTTAAAGGTGACATCAAGAAAAATCCTCTAGTTACGTGAGAGATTCTGGGTACCCTTGAAAAGAATATTGTTCAGTGTAGATAAAAATCAGTCCAGTGGTTGATACTATTGTTACATCTTGTGATATTTTTGTTCAGGTGTTTTACTAATTGCTGAGAAAGTGATTGCTCATCTCCCCTACTTGGATTATGGGACTGTTAACTTTCCCCTCTATTCTATCCATCTCTATTTATATATTCAGCGTCCTATTATTTGTGCACATTAAGACTCATCAGTCTTCCTGTTGACTGACATTTTATTATTATGAAAGCTCCTTCTTTATATTTCTGCTTAAAGTTTTGTCTTGAAATCTACTTTATCTGAAATTGTTACAGTAACTTTAGCCTCGAAGTATTTATAGTTTGCATGTGTTGTATGTTTTCTATTCATTTCCTTTCAACCTATGTCTTTACATTTAAAGAATGTCAAGCTGGGTGTGGTGGCGCACGCCTGTAATCCCAGCACTCAGGAAGCTGAGGCAGGAAGCTCAGGAGTTCGAGGCCAGCCTGGGCTACAAAGTCAGTTCAAGGCCAACCTGAACTGCATAGTGAGACCCTGTCTCAAAAACAAAAACAAAAACAAAAAAAGGAATGCCTCTTATAGATATCATAGAGTTAAGATTATTTTTAATCCTATTTTAATTGTATTACCTTCAGTGTTTCATGTGATATTTTATATGACTGCTCATCAGATATCATTTTATGTTGGTGGTCTGTTTGAATCCTCTATTTTTTGTTCCTTCTGTTCTAGCTTTTAAAGTGATTTGAATGCCTTTTATTATTCCACTTAATTTTCATTTTTCAGTTATCTGTTTAGTTATTCTTTGTATTATTTTTACAGTGGCTGCCTTGGGAATACATAACTTTTCAAGGTTCATTGACAGTTAATGAAATCTGGGTACATAATAGCCACATGACTACGCCATCCTTTAAGTTACAGTTGTTCTAAAGTGATATAGCTATACATGCCACAAACCATCAAGACAATGTTATACCTTCAATTTTAAATAGTTAAAGATGTCTAAAGAAAACAAGACGGAAAAGGCAAAACAAAGCAATTCACCCGAGTGTCTCCTGCCTTCTCTCAGCTATTTACCTTTCTTCGCGCCCTTGTTTGCTTTCTGAGGGTCTGGTTTCCAGCTGCCACCATTCCCCTGGCTGGAAGCAGAGCAAACCCCTGCCTGCCCCTGGGCCGTGTTTTCCCCGCGAGCCTCTGCGTCCAGCCACGCTCTGTGCTCACCTCCAACAGCACCTTTGAATGGAAATACCAAGGGGGGCGTTGACCTTAGATACAGAAAGCAGAGTTGATCATCTGCACAGTTCCGAACACGTGGTGATCAATGGTCCTTGACAGACCCGTTTCTTGGTTAATCTCCACTTATCCCTACTTTCTGGCCTCACCCCAGGTCCCCATTCCTGGGTTCCTTCCCCACGAGGATATGCTGCCCCGCGTGTGACCACGCCCTGGGACAGGAAGGGAGCACCTGGAATGTGCTTCCATAGTCCTGTGTGCTTCCATACGCCCATCTGGGATTTTGATATTGAACTTACTTTTCTCCTCCTCCTTCTCCCCCTCTTCCCCTTCTCATGACTTCTTAGAATCTGCCTGCAGAGATGCGCATGATCTATACATCACCTGCCAATGGCTGCATGGTGCTCCTTAGCAAGAATCTTCCACGTCGCCCGCCATCTGCAGGGGATACATTCCAAACCCCCAGTGATCCCTGAAACTACACCTCACAGTGAACTCCGTACATAGTGTTTTTTTATGTATACCTGTGATAAAGTTGAATTCATAAATTAAGCACAGTAAGGGATTAGCAGCAAATGTTAAAGTACAGTTATTATAACAAATGATTATAAATGATCTCAAAGTATCTTACTGGGTTGCATGTGCTCTTCCCCTTGTGATGACAGTTAATGAAGCTCTTCATAGCTTTTTCTGGCATATCCGGATTACAGGAACTGCTGCTCCCACACTCGGGGTGGGGGGGCAGTTATTAAGTAAAACTGGGGTTGCTCAGACACAGCCCTGCGCGGCCGCATCGGCAGCTGTGGTGGCTCCGATGGTAACTGGCTAATGGGCAGGCATCAAGCACGCAGGACCACGGGCTGATTCACTTCCTGGCCTCGAGAGAGCGGTTCAGCACAAGATTTTATCAGGTTACTCAGAAAGGTCTGCAATGTAAAACTTATCAATTACTTCTGGAGTTTTCCATTTAATATTCTCAGGCCATGGGTGACCATTAGTAACTGAAACCTCAGAAAGCAAAAGCTCACCTGAAGGGGAACAAATGTGTTTGTCTCTTAGCGATGGAAACCAAGATTGCCTCAACTCCCCATTTCCACAGGTGATGCTGGAGCCACTGCCCTTGTCCCCTGGGGCCCTGGCAGGAATTCTCTGAGACACAGGTGGAGAGAGAGAGCAGCTTTGGCGCTGTCTTGCCTCAGGTTTCTGGTTGTTCTCAACCTCCTGCTGCCCTGCCCTGTCCTGTCCGAGTCTGCAGCGAGCAAAGAGTCCCTCCCTGAAGCCATCCCCAGCCTCTTGCCTTTGTGCCACCAGGAGGACCAGCAGAGCCCTGAGGGTGTCTCAGTCTGCTTGTATATATGAGGCACAAGGTAAACAAGGCCCCTCTATCAGAAGCTTCATTTTTCAGCAAGTGCAGCTGAGGCCACTAGTCCTGGAGGACCAGCAGCCTGAAGGCCAGGCTACAAGAACCAGTGGGGGCCCTGCACAAATACTGAGGTTGCCCCCACCATCCAGTGCTGTGCAATCTGTCCCTGCTGAGCAACTCTAGGTGCACAGGATGCTGTTCTGGGGACATATTATTATTAGTAGAGGTAGTGGTAGTAATAGTAGTAGTAGGTGTGGTGGTACATACTGAGGAGTGAGTGAACTTGGAGGCTTATGCTGTGTAAGGCCTGTGCTCTACCACTGAGCAACACCTCTGCCCCCTGGAGAACTATTTTGTTTGGTGTCCTTGGGTAGAGAAAGAAGAAGGAAGAGAGGCCCAGAGATCAGAGGATGGGAGCTGATTTAATCCCACCAGACACTTCCTGATCACTGCCAGAAGGGCTGCCTACCCCCACTCCAAGGAAACAGTCCCTTTTCCTTACCACCCACAGATGGCATCGCCCCACTTCCTGTTGTTGCTGGTGTAGTGGGCACAGTGCTGTGTTTCCTTGCCACTGTCATTTCTCTTTACTCTCCAGCTTGTAACCATTGTGGTCCCCTCTGCTCCTGCCTGCTGCCATCCCTCACTACTCTCAGCTGGCTCTGCCACCTTCATACCCTAGGACCACGGTGTGTCCTCGGGACACCTTATTCATTTCTATTCTCATCCATTGTTTGTGTTTCACAGCCAAATGCTTGGGGTTGGGTTCATTTTTCCTCCATTCCAAAAATTCTCTGGTCTCTAACCCCCAAGAACACTTGCTCCTTCTAGTACTCAATACTTAAGCAAGAGAGACCTTTCTGGGCATGGGGACCACCTCTGTGTCAAGCACTGTTCAAGGATCACCTCACTGCTCTTTATTTTTATCCTCAAGTGACAAAGGAGAAACCGAGATACCTGAAGGTTAAGTAACACACTCAAGGTCATATACCTTATAAAAGTGATGAGCTAGAATGGGATCTATGGCTGTATTGGTTTGTCCTGTGTCCCCCCACCACCCAAGGCCTCATGTAATTTGGATGGGGCTGAGTCTGGTGTTTGTGATTGGTTTGTTGTCTAGTGGTGGGATTGGCAATGTGAGTGCTACACAGCCCAGGGGTGAAGCCAACTTACTGTAAGGGCAAGAGGGAGCCGCTTTCTCTATCTCTCTTGCTGGGTTCATGCCTTGCTGTTTTGCAGTGACCATGAATGGTGGCCCTGCCATGTCATGCTGCCTTGGAGCCAACTAAGTATGGACTGAACCCCCCCCAAAACTGTAAGAAATAAAACTTTCCTTCCCTAATTTTGGGCATCAAGTATTTTGTCTCAGCAATGAGTGACACAAATCATAACATTCTGCCCCTGGCCTCCCAAAGACTCATGCACATGCCTTTATGAAAAAGGGATTCAGTTCATCTCCAAGAGTTGCCAAAGTTCTAACAGTTTTGGCATTGCTGAAAAGTCCAAGTCTCAAGTCTCCTCTGAGATTAATGGCAAACTCTTAGCTGGGAGCCCCTGTGCAAATGAAAAGAAAGTTAAATACTTCCAACATTCAATGGCACAAGATAGACATTTCCATTCCAAAAATTACAAACAAGGGTACAAAGGAACAGAACCAAGGCAAGACTAAAATCTGGCAGGGCGAGGCATAGCTGTTGGGCTGAACTTGCAGACAGAACCAGGGTGGGGTCCGTGACACTCATGGTGCCCTGCCTAGCTCCCTGGGACCGGGAGGCCTTGGCCCCCACCCAGTTAAGGAGGAGGCTCCACCCGCACGCCCCGGGAGGCCGCCCTTCCTTGCTGCGCACAGGACCCAGCCTTCCGGTTCCCGCGATCCTGCATGCCGCAAGAATCAGCGCGAACCTCAGGGGAACGCCAGCCAGCCTCGCAGGACACAGAGCTACATAGATTCCAGAAGAAAATGACAAAACAAAAGACCAAGAGGCAGTCTCAGTCCCCCAGCCCACAAAGAACAAACCCAAGAGACACTGAAATGGAAGACAGTGGGAGTCATACAAATGGACTTTCTGAAATGATAGAAAATGCAACAAAGAAACAGCTTGATGAAGCTATAGAGAAATTCAAATCAGAAATATTCTCTCAGCTAAAAAGTGAAATGAGAATCATTATTAAAGAAATGTTGTGTGTATCTAAAGAAGAGCAAGATAAAAACATAGAAGAACTTAAGAAAATGATCGAAACCTTGAATGAACAATACAAGACACAAACGGAATGCATGAAACAGATGCAAAGGGAAATGCAAGAAATGAAAAACTCTATGGAAAGTTTGAAAAACCGCTTAAATGAAGCTGAAGATAGAATCTCAGATCTTGAAGACAGCATGGGAGACCATGGCCATGAAAGAAAAGATCTCCTAAAAATAGTAAGGAACCAAGAAACAACAATTCAACAGCTGCAAAATGATGCCAAGAGAAATAACATAAGATTAATAGGCATAAATGAAAAAGCAGAGGTGAATACCAATGACCTGCAAAGACTATTCACAGAAATAATAGCAGAAAACTTTCCAAACATGGGAAGAGAATCTGAAATACTGGTAACTGAGGCATACAGAACCCCAATTAACCACAACCAAAATAAATCCTCACCCAGACATATAATAATAAGGGTATCAGATATACAGCACAATAACAAAATACTAAAA